>RCUC01134596.1:0-177378 GCA_003697995.1 Taxidea taxus jeffersonii
CTGCTGCCTGATGTCGTCTCAGCTGCTACTTCTCCGCCATCTTGACTCCTCCCCCTAAATGAATAAAATCGCAGGTGAGGTCCGATGTCTGAAAGCAGAGAGAGACAGGGATAATGGAATATTTCTTAACAGATTTTTATATTAAATCTGTTAAAAATATGTTGTTATACTATCATGAGAAGGTAGTTTGGTATCCTAGTTATACCTCTGACATTTTTAGAGCATTTATATAGTTAATTCAGTCAGCCTTTTAAGAAACAGAATACTGCCTTTTCAGGTGCCTTATTCCATAACTTGAAATTAAGCCTGTGTTAAAAACTGTTCTGTGCTTCCCTCTTACTTCCGTTTCTTCCCTTTTGGGCTATAGGCTTCCTTAGGGAGGACAGGAGGGAGAACTGAGTTCCTACTTCAGCCAATAGAATTTAGAATTATATAGTGTTTACCTATTTTGCGTAACACAGGCCCACCCACACACATTATGAGGTGCTTAAATGAAAGAACACTGAGCAAGACAGCTATTCTCTGTGTGATTCCAAGTGTAAATGGGAGATGCTTTAATGCTGTCTGGATTTTTATCTACTGGTGAGAAGATTGTTTATCTAGATTATGCTGATAGCAATGGAATAAAAAGGTAGGTATTCTGTAGCTTTATTTTTAAGTGTCACATTGTCAGTAGTTCAGGTTAAAGGTAAGGTTCTAAGATCAGATCGCTTATGTTTAATTTTTTCACTTTCAGCTTTAGAAGTATGTTATGTATGAATTGTATTTCCTTCTGTCGTAGAGAAAGGTTTGAATAAATCTCTAGCTCTGAGGCTTTTGTGTTTTTAGGGAGGCTTTACACTGTTAATCTCACCTCCATCAGTCCTGAGAAAAAATAACTATAGGTGTTTATTGCCTCTTGATTATTGGTCAATAGAAGCCTGCAAACTCTTCATGTGTAATAATTTTCCAATCCAAGCTAGTGTACGTAGGTTTTTTTTTACATGCTTTAGAACTTAATGTTGTCCATTGTTTTCTTTTGAATTATTAAATTTGTGAATTATGTTGCTCTCTGAAGAAAATTATTTGGAAGCCAGAATGATGGTGCTGTCCGTTGTACTTTGGTTAGTTATTGAGAGCTTATTCAGAATCTTGTTTTTTGACCATAAATCTCTTGAGATTCTCTCAAGAGATCTAGGCCTTTGAGATAAATACAATTTACTATTTAGAAATTTTCACAAGGTAGGAAAAAATTATTAAGATTTTTAAAAAATATTGAGTCTTGCTTTATAAGGATTTTAAGTCATGTTCCTATCCTGAATGTTTTGTTGTTCTTCCTCTGATATGATGGGAAGAGACTTAATAATTTTAGATCTGATCTTTGATGAAAGGGGACTCCTTTATGCTATAAATGAACAATCATAAGTTCCCAATATTCTTTTCTAAAGCATTGTGTTTTCATTAAAAGAAAGGATTATAATTGAGGTTTATTTTTCTTTTTATAGGAAATTTATTAAAAATTGAATCTTTTTGCTAGAATACTGACATGCTGCCTAGTAATGTGTGTTCATTTTTTGTCAGATTTTCTAATTTGTTTGTGAGGGGAAGTATTCACTCTTGTACATGTATAAAATGGAAGTAATAGGAAAAGTTGCAAATTAGGAGGAAAAATTGATCATAGTAATTTTGCATAATTAGGATATTTGTAATGTGTGATAAAATAACAATAATCAGAGGAGAGAGAGGAAATTTGTGAAACTACCTCAGCTGTATATATGTATCATTTTCCTAATGAAAAGAGTTAAGTAGGAATACCACACAGAGTGATTTAAAATATTCACTCTGCTAAAAAATAGATGTTCTTAGCCTCCCACACACAATGTCTCTAAATTATTGCTATAAAAATTTATGGGGAAAACATTATGATTTGGTCAAAGAAAGATCAGCCGCTACTTTGAGAACTTTTCATGAACTAAAGAGAAAAACTAAAATTCTCAAAAGATGAAACTTCTTTTTGTTACATGAATAATAGTTGTCATCTTATAATAATGTTGTCTTTCTATAGGTAGCTGACATTACTTTTAGAAACAATATTGATAATTCATTTGTAATTTGAATTTTCAACTACATTTTTCCCTTCCTTTTTAATAGAATTTATAATGGAATTATGAAACTATAAAAGAGTTAAAGTTAACTTCCCTTTAAGAGCAGGGAATACATACACTAAATCTGACTTGACTTAGATTTGCTGTTTTTTCCCATTTTTGAAAGTCAAACATTTAGACCACATTCAACCTTGACACTTATTGCAATGATTTTTGACAATGTAACGTGTAACATATGTAACAATGTAACGTCTGTTACATGTTACGAGTAGTAGAAAACTAGAACTTGCATGGTGTCAGTTATCTACCAATAATAGATTATACACATTTGTTTAGATACCAAGAAATAAAGACAAATCTCTGAGAAAATAAATCTAAAATGATGGAGCAGAATTACTAAGTATTAGTAAAACCTACTTGTATGCCTAACTAAATATAGTGGGTACTTAGCAAGTACTTTTTTAAAGAAAAATTTACATGACATTAGGTCCTTGAACATCCCTGGTTTAACCCTCACAGTTTGAATAATTTACCAAGCAGATGGCCCAACATCCAAATCTCAAAGCAACTTTGTTGTTCTCATTCAGCCCTGGTGATAAATTCTATGAAGTGTGGAAAATACTGTTACCATTTTATAGGTAGAGAAAATCACGTGCAGCAGAATAGGTTTAATAGAGTCAAGAATTCATGAAGGACCCTGGATATAGCCCTCATGATTATCAGGGGCCAGAATTCTCAGGGTTGGCCCTAGGCAGTCACAGCTTGAACTTTTACAGTGACTCCTCTAATCTGAAGAAAACACCATTGTAATGAAGTAATTTAGTGAATTATTCAGGAAAGTCCTTGACTTTCTAGCTTTTCAAGATTTTATTTTAATGAAATATACCAGAATTACACTTTGATGCTAACTCTTCTTCCTCCCAGCTCCCCTTCTATTCCTTTTCATAAACTAAGACGAGGATTCATTCATGTGTGTAGGTGGACAGAACTCAAATTCAAACACTGTTAAAGATTTCTACCTGTAAAAGTGCATATATTAACTGAGTTTACATGTATTAACTGACTTAATCCACAGAACAATCTAATGATGTAGGCACTATTATAACCCTGACTTTATAGATAAGAAAAATAAATGTAAATACATTAATTCAGAAGCTATGATACTGTTGCATATACAGAGTGTTTTCTAATAAAGCCACCTACAGTAGATTAATAGTAAAGTTGCCCTTCTGTGTCATAATTTCTTTTTCTTTCTTAAAGAAAAATCCATGAAACATAGTTCTGCAAAATTCTAGTCATTGTGGGAAATGAATCACTTTGGTTCTGGTATCACTCAGTCTGTTGAGTGGCCATACTTGTATAACAATCTTCTTGACCACAGGGCTGTGTGGATTGGCAGTTTCACATCAGAGAAAGGATGGGAGGCTTGGGAGGTTCTGTGGCTTGATAGGACCAGCACAGCATGGAAATAATTATACTTTTAGGTTGTGAGAAGGCTGAAAGGAGGTCAACTTAGAGTTTTGAATTCGTTCTTTAATGGCTTTTATTAATTTAAGGGCTTATTTTGTGTATTTTCTGTTTTTATTGTCTCGTTTTTACTTTTGATTTTGGAGTAATTTTAGCTTATAGAAAAATCAGAAAAATAATTCAGCTAGTTTACATATACCCTTTACTCAGCTTCCTCTATGTGAACAGTCTATATAATCAGATTATATTAATCAAAACCAGGAAATTAACATCTGTACAACTAAACTATAGATCATATTCAAATTTAACCAGTTTTCCACTAATGTCTTTTTTTGTTCCAGGATCCAGTTCATGATCCCATACCCCAGGCAGTTACTGCATCTCCTAATCTCTTCCAGCCTGGGAATTTCTCAGTCTTTCTTTGTCTTTTATGACTTTGGCACTTCGAAGGAGTACTGATAGTTATTTTGTAGAATGTCTGTCAGTTTGCATTGGTCTGACATTTTCTGGTTACTAGATGGAGATTATGCATTTTTTTGGTGACATATCATGGAAGCGATGTGTCCTTTGGTGCAGCCTAATCAGAGGATACATGATATCAAATGTCTTATTATAGATAGATAATGTTATCCTTGATCAGTTGGTTAAAATGGTGTCAGCCAGGTTAAAACACTGCAAAGTTTGTTTTCTCCTGTATAAGTAATAAATGTCTTGGGGGAGATATTTTGAGACTGTTGTTGCCTTTTTAAAATTATTTATTTATTTGAGAGAGAGAGAGAGAGCACACATGCACAAGCGGTGGGTAAGAAGCAGAGGAAAAGGGACAAGCTGACTCCCCACTAAGTGCAGAGCCTGACTTGGGGCTCAATCCCACAAGACCCTGAGATGATAATCTGAGCTAAAATCAGGAGTCTGTTGCTCAACTGACTCAGCCACCCAGGCACCCCTGTTGTTTTTTAAAATTCATGTAATGTGGTCAGTGTTTCAGTAAAAATAAGGACTAGAGAAAACCCAGATTATTCTCTTTCTAGGAGAAATTTAACTGTCCAAAATAATTATTACATCATACTCTTTTTGGAAGGGCCCATAGCCTACATTAGATTAATATAGTTTACTGCTGGAATAGAAAAAGATGACGATGGGCTCAGTGTTCCATTTTTAATTTCATAGGTTAGTATACATTTAAAGTGGTTGGCAAAGAAACCATTTTATTCATTTTTTTCCATGTTTAAATTTTATTCAAGGGACTTTTAAATTCAGCTTTAAACAATTAATTGAATTACTGAGAAAATTTAAAATGGCTAATCAGTATTACTTTATTCCAGTGTTAGGACAATAGCAGGTAACATGTAGCCTGTAAACTCTCTTTAAAATTTTATATTAGGAATAGTTAGAGGATCTTCTTGCTTGTTGTTTACCATTGTAGTTCTCTCTGTACCCACCCTCTGCCATGTACTTTTAAACTCTGTTATTTCAGCAGTTCCAGAGAGCTAGAGTTTTAGTTATAACCTTAGTTTTCTTATCTATAAAGTAAGAATTGAAATAGTTCCTACCTCATTAAGGTTGTTCTGGGTATTAAATCAGTTAATACATATAAAGTGCTTAGAACAGTGCTTGGCACAGGGACAGAACCCAGTAAATGTTAGCCACTATGAGAAAAAAAAAAAAGTAGGGACACCTGGGTGGCTCAGTTGGTTAAGCGGCTGCCTTCGGCTCAGGTCACGATCCCGGCGTCCTGAGATCAAGTCCCACATCGGGTTCCTTGCCTGCTTCTCCCTCTGCCTCTGCCTGCCACTCTGTCTGCCTGTGCTTACTCACTCTCTCTCCCTCTCTCTCTGACAAATAAATAAATAAAATCTTAAAAAAAAAAAAAGTAGCATAAGCGTGAGTTCACTGCCAGTGTTGAGTGCTGACTTTAGAAAATGATAGAATTTTCCATGGGCATACTCTTATCCAATGTTTTTGTTCCAAATAGCTGTCAGAGCCCACTGAATTTGCTGCTTTCTACAGACTTTTGTTTGGGATTTTAGTGGTTAAACCTAAGGGAATTTCTGGTCTTGCTTTCTGAGAAGCATATTCTCATTTTACAAACTTTGGAAATCTGAAAGGATTGCACACAGGCAAGTATGGGCAGAGACAGTAAAAATGTTTGAGGCCTTATTTGAGTCTTTTAAAATACATTTCTAGGTGTAGGGTATTAAGTGATCATTTGAGGTCAGCCAGTCAGGAATACTGCCCTATAGTTTTTTCTTGGTTGTTACTTTTTAGGGAGTACATGAAGGCTTCTATCCATAAACTGTCTTGACTTACTTCCAGTATATGTTTTTCTTTCCGATGGTACCGGGAGTTTGCCTTAGTGTAATACCCTGCTTTTCATCTTGGTTTCCTTTCTCCCTTTCCATTTCTTAAACAACCATGCAAAGTCCACTTCATTTACTGAAGTTTTTATTGTTGGTTGCTACCAGGAAACAGGATTGACAAATAACAGTGAGCAGTGAGGAAGTGACAGTTTCAAACAATTTAAAAAAACACTAGTTATAGTTGCATAGTTGTTACTAGTCTATACCAGAGTGTAACTTGTTTAGTTTATTTCACCCAGGTATACTTTCTAGTCTCTCTCCTAACTCATAGTAGAGTCTTCTGTTCTTATTTAGGAATTTCCCCCACCCAATCTTGTATGGGATTTGATTTGTAGTTATCAGAAAACCCAGACTAGTTAACTTATAGGAGCCACAGTTTATCCATTTATAAAATGGGGATAAATGAGTTGATGTATGTTGAATTAATATATGGGTTTCAGTTCTAGCTTTGCCAGATATTACCTTTTTGGCCTTGAACCCAGTAGTGGCCTTTCTGACTAACATACTCAGTTCCCTTATCTAGAAAATGGAGTTAATAAGACTTTCCTATCTAATTCACAAGGCTATTGTAAGGGTCAAATAAAATAACCTTATATGAAAGCACTTTGCTAATTAACATTCTGTGCAAGTGCAAGATAGACTTTAATCCAAGGTTGATTCAAGTTGACACCCGTTTTGATTTAAAAAGATTCCCCTATGCTTTCCAAAGCTTGCTTTTAATTTCTCTAGATATGGGCTCCCTAGGTCAAGAAGATATTTGCTTATCTGGTCCTCATGGATTAGCCTTTCTCTAAATGTCAGACTACCCTGCACTGTCCTGTAAAACTACTTTTGTTGCCACCCCAGCTCCAGTCCCTTTCCTTCAACCACTTAAGAGAGGCTGCTACAATATTAAAATATTTAGATGCACAGAAATATTAATAATTAATCACCATTAGGGTAAGGTGATAGTTCAATTTTCACTTCCAGCCACTCTTATCAATTCTAAAATAATTGTGAAACTGCAGCTGCCTTCTAAGCTATTGCCTAACACAAGGCTTAGTAGTAACCATTTAAGACATCAGATGATGAGGTAAAAAAGCAAACATTTGTTAAATATCTTACTATGTACCAAACATTATGCCGAAAATAGAGGAAATTCCCCTCCTAAAAACAAGCTGTCATCCTCAATTTGAGATTAGAACAGTGGTTCTCATGGGTGAAGGGTGAGAAGGTAGGACATTTTTGATCATCACAAGTAGGGATGCCCCTGACACCTAAGGGGTGGAAAGGCTAAGAGTGCTACCGAGCCTCCTGCAGCGAACAGGCCAGCCACCCAACAATATCAAAATATCGGTAGTGCTGAGGTTGAGAAGCCCTAGTTTAGAGGAACAAATATTGTCCATGTGAAAGATGTTAACTGCTTTCCCATCAGGATGAAAATATCTTGTCCCTGTAATTGGTAGAATATCAGCATGTCATTTGGCTATCCTGACGGGGAAGACTAGGTGTTTGCACAGGGGGTGTCCTGTATTTTGGGAAGGGGAATGTGGACTTCACTTCCTCCATTGCTGTATTAAAAGGCTTTTTAAAGTCACTGGTAGGCAGTAGTAACCTCATATTCCTGCTGGCTCCATTGCTGCTTCTATCCTTTCTTTTATGGAAGAATGCTGCTTATTAATCCTGCTGATTGCGAAAGAAAGTGATTAGATTTTCACTCTTATCAAGAAACTGCTGTAAATTCACCTCCCTTCAATCGTAGCTTAATTGGTTTCATAAAAAGGCTCCGCCACAAATATACCAAAACAGTTCTGTTGGAGTCATCCTTTTGAAATCAACCAAAGGGGAACTCTAGTGTAGATGGGAATCTGTTTCATTAGAGATAATATATGCAGTCCACACCATTTTTCACCATAAAAGAAGCATTTCATGTTTTAAAACATTTTTGTTTTTTTTTTCTCAGCATCCCTTTGTGCCTATACACTTCCCCACCAAAATATAAGTGTTCGAAAGATTATGTAAACATCTACGTAATAGCAGTTTTGCTCTTTGTTTAGTATTTGTTTCACTTCTTTTATTTTTCAGGTCAGGAGTTCTGTGTTTAGTAGGTAGTAAGCAAGAGGCTGTGTGCAAGGTAAATAAAAGAAAAAAACCATGTTATGCTGAGGAAGCAGTTTGAACAAAGATTTGATTTCCCAGTTTTCCTTTTTTAAGTGAAACTGGCAATTATATGTTAAAGAAAGTCATTCCTTTGGGTAGAATTGATAGAAAAACAATGGTACTTCACTGGCCTTTAAACAACAAATGATTAGAATGTTTTATCAGTCAAATTAATGAGACTGTTTATAAGAAAACTATATAGTTTATGATTCTTTTTTTATGTTTTCCCAGCCTACATAGAAAATAACGCTATTTTAGAATGTGTTTCTTTAAAACAATTTAACTAGGGAAGGTCCCTGCTGATGAAAACATGCTTACTTTCTAAGGATCAAGCAGAGTTTTAAAATAATATGTATTATAGAAAACAGCCTTATTATTAGCAAGATTTTTTTCTTACCATTTTTTCCCAGTCTCAGGTAGAATTGTGCTTTTTAATGTTCTTTTTGTTAGATCATCACATTGGGATAGAACTGAATATATGAGATCAGACAAGCTAACTTAATTGAGTATCAACAGGTGGGGCCAGTAATTGAGGCACTAGAATATACTTTATAGAGATACTCATTTCACATTCTCAAGTGAATTTAGGAATGACTTTAGGAATTAATTTTGAAGAATTCTGTATTTTATTCAGATTTTAAATATAGAGAATACAGAAGGAGGGTGGGTACAAAAGCACCATCTAGCAACTTGGCTTTGTTAAAGATTCTAAACCATTCAAAATCATGACTCTTCAGAACATGTGAAGATTCTAACACTTCTTTCCAACAAACACCTGTCAACAGGCATTAGAATTACAATGAAGGGTTCCAGAAGTAACTGTCATAGCGTATGTTATTCATAGTTTAAGAATGCCAAGTTATATATCATTGGTTATATGCCATTTTGAATTTAAGAAAACTTTATCTTAGGTGATTTAAGTGTATAAACAGTACTACTAAAGTGTTTTATTATGGGTTTCAGATTATTAGATACAGAAGTAAAAGCCAAGCTTGAGTGTGTTCCTGTGATTGAAACTTTGATATTACTGATAAAATATTCCAAAATCTAAGGGACCTAAGAAGAGTGAGAGTAATTGAAAGTCTGTTGTTTTTCTTGGCTAATTTGGCCAGGGTCTCTAGGAAGTATGGAATGGTGGATGTATGCTAGCCCTATTCCAGTTACTTGTCAAAGCTAAAAATTGTTCCTTTTGCTATCGAGGCGATGGGACTAAATCTATAGTCCTACATGTACATTCCTTATAAATTCTTATGTTAGAACCAGATGGTCTCATGTTTTTGCAGCTCCAAAATTTTCTTCATTCGACTTTAGTCCCATCATTTTTAGAAATGAGGGAACATTGCTTTGTTCAGAGAGCTAGAACTAGAACACAGGCTAATATTTGTTAGCCGTGCTATATGCTAGTATCAGCCAAATATGGACATTCATATATATCACTTTCAGATTTCGGCCATATATGTGTACTTATTAATACTATTTAATGCTATTAAATTGACTTACCTCTTTAAGTAAGTGGTTTTTTTGTTTGTTTTTTAAAGATTTATTTATTTATTTATTTGACAGGCAGAGATCACAAGTAGGCAGAGAGGCAGGAGAGAGGAAGGGAAGCAGGCCTCCGGCTGAGCAGAGAGCCCAATGCGGGGCTCCATCCCAGGACCCTGGGATAAGTAAGTGTTTTTAAAAGGAACATTTTACTACTATAAATGGAAAATTATCACTTCCTAAAAATAGAAAGTAACTCAATAGGAGTCTAAATCAAGACAAAGCCACAATATTAAAATTTAGTTTAAACTTTAAATTTAATTCTTGTTATTAAATTTTTAATTTTTGCTGTTCTTGGTTAGAAATGTATCAAAGCAATGTTTTTTGTGTTTGATGGCAGTACTTTAATTGTCTAACAAGAAAAGCACAGTTAAAGCTTCTAATTAAGCTTTGCTCAGCTTTTTGTAATGGGATGTTTCTGTTGGGGGGAGTAAGAGGGTTTGAATTCTTGTTTGTATATTAAAATCTGATTTAATATAGATCAGAAGGTCTTGGTAAATGGAACCAAAATTGTTCTTTGGTTAATTTGAATTAATTTGTTTTAAAACTCTTCATTTTTTCATTGAAGGTTTTAGTTAGGTTCATGTTATTTCTTTTTCTAAATGGAGGATATGATCAGTATTGTTTATTTTACTGAAATAAAACATTTCTTTAGGGTGTTGAGAGAATTTTTTTTAGAATTGTAGCACTTTAAAAAAATTTTTTTTTTAAGATTTTTCTTTATTTATTCAACAGACAGAGATCATAAGGCAGAGAAGCAGGCAGAGAGAGGGGGAAGCAGGCTCCCCGCTGTGCAGAGAGCCTGATGCGATGCCATGCGATGCCATGCGATGCCATGCGATGCCATGCGGGGCTCAATCCCAGGACCCTGAGATTGAAGGCAGAGGCTTAATCCACTGAGCCACCCAGGCGCCCCGAGAGAGTTGAGAGAATTTTGTAGAGTATTTGAATGGAGGAAATTTTAAAAAAATAGTTCTTAAGCATATTTTATTTATTTAAAATAACTTCAGGGGCACCTGGGTGGCTCAGTGGGTTGAGCCTCTGCCTTCGGCTCAGGTCATGATCTCGGGGTCCTGAGATCGAGCCCTGAATCAGGCTTTCTGCTCAGCAGGAAGCCTGCTTCCCCCTCTCCCTCTCTGCCTGCCTCTCTGCCTACTTGTGATCTCTCTCTCTGTCAAAAAAAATAATAATAAAATAAAATAACTTCAGTGTTTCTTAAATTTACTAACAATAAAAATTTGTGTGTTTGTCTGAATTGCTGGGCTAAATGTGTATGTCAGTTATGAGGGATAAAAGATGGTCAGAATGGTTAAGCCGTCTCCTTTTACTTGTTCTTACTCATTGGGCTACAAATAGTCTGTGTTGCCTTCTCCAAAAGTGCTGCTGTAGAGGCTGTATTTCACTTTACTACAGAAAAGGACAAATAGGCATTTTTCATTCGTTTCCTATGAAACTTGTTGGTGGAAGTATAAAGTCAGGAGACTGTCATGGGTTAGCTAGTAAGAGTTGTGAAAAACCTTTGTAACAGGTCTAACAGGAAGATCATGGGGAGAATAGATGTAGGAAATAACTAGTCCCATTAAGCTGCTGATGAAATAGACATAGTATTATGGGGATTGTTTATTGTAGCATTTCTTCTGGCTTATCAGAAATATTAGTCTTCTTTTTCCTGTCAAATTTATATTTCTTAATTAAGCTTTTTAATTTGAGATCATTGTAAATTCATATGTGGTCGTAAGAAATAAGACAAGAGATTCTATGTACCCTTCACACAGTTCCCCCCAATAGTAATATCTTGCAAAACTATAGTAAAATATCACAACCAGAATACTGACATTGGTAAAAATACAGAACATTTCCATCACCACAGGGATCCTTTCTGTTGTCATGCCCACTTCCCTTTTACTCCCACACACTCCTTAACATCCTAGCAAGCATTTATGTTTCTCCCATTTCTGTAATTCTGTCATGTTAAGAGTGTTACATAAATAAAATGATTTATGTAACCTGTTGAGGTTGGCCTTTTTTTTTTTAACTCAGCATCATTCTCTAGAGATTCATCCTTGTTATTTCTTGTGTGTTCCTTTTTATTGCTGAGTAATATTCCACAATATGAATGTACGACAGTTTAATCATTCACTCAGTAAAGAACATCTGGACTATTTCCAGTTTTTGGCTATTATGAATAAGGCTGCTATAAGACATTCATGTATAAGTTTTATAACATGTCTTCATTTCATTTCTCTAGGATAAATGCCCAGGTGTGCCATATATAATTGTCTTAAATATTCCTTTACATACATTTGAAACCACCTTTGACAATGTTAATAATTTTTGCTTTGACTTTCAGACACACTGTAGAAAATCAAGAAAAGGAAAGTTCATTGTATTTACTTGTATTTTTACTTACCATGTTCTTTCTTTTCTGATGTTCCAGGGTTCTGTTCTTTTATCATTTTTCTTAGAGAATTTCTGCTAGCCGTTCTAATAGGGTAGATCTGTGGTGACAACTTCTGTTTAATTTTCTCTCACCTGAGACTGTCTTGATTTCCCCTCCAATTTTGCAGGGTATAGGATTCTGGGTTGACAGTTCTTTTCTTTCAGCACCTGAAAAAAATATGTTACTTTCTTCTGGCTTCTATGATGTATTTTGGCATGGATTTCTTTAGGTTTATGCTCTGTGAGTTTTGTTCAGCTTCTTGAATCTGTGGTTGTGGTTTCTCTTTCCAAATTTACTAAGATTTCAGCCATTATGTGAATACTTTTTCAGTTCCATTCTCTTTCTTCTCTTTCTGGGTTCCAGTGATACAAATATTAGATCTTTTGCTATGGTCCCACAGGTTCATGAGGCTCTGCTCTTTCTTCATTTTTTTTTTTCTCCTCCTTCTTCTTGTCCATTTTCCCTCCTCCTCCTCTTCCTTCTTCTTCTTGTCTATTTTCCCTCCTTCTCCCTTTTGCTCATTTTCCTTCTTTCTCCTCTTCTTCTTGTCTATTTTCCCTCGGTTGTTCCACTTCTTCCTCTTCTTGTCTGTTTTCCCTCTGTTGTCCAGATTAAGTAATTTCTCTCTTCTGGTTCACTGATTCTTTATTATGTCACTTTTATTCTGCTGCTAAGCCCATCCTTAAAAAAAGAGCATTTAAATTTTTGTCTCTTTGTCCAGACTTTTTTGTTTGTCCCAAAAATGTTTGCATCTTACATTTTTATCATGATTGGTTTAAAATCCTTGTCAGGTAATTCTGATATATCTCTGTCATCTCAGTTTGGGTATTTATTTCTTTTTGCATTGTCTTAAATCTTTATAGTTCTTAATACAATGAATGCATTTCTGTTGAAACCTGGACATTTTGGTTTTATGTTCTGAGACTCTGGATGTTACCTAAACCTACTATTTCCACTGTCTTTTTCTTTCACTGCCTTGGCTGGGGAATAGTGGCTGCCTCCTTATTACTGCCAGATAGACATAGAAGTCCAGGTTCCATACTCAGCCTTCATTGACACCCAAGGCAAGGGAATCCTTGTTACTGCCAAGTGGCGATGGAAGTCCAAGCTCCCCTGACACTGCTAGAGTAGAGGTGGGGGCATGTTACCAACCAGCAGGGTGAAAGTCTTGGCTCTCTACTTGGCTTCCTGACAGTACCTTAGTTGGGGGCAGGGGGCTAGACTTCTTTATTACGGCCTTGTAAGGTGGAAGTCTAGTCTCCCCACTGGGCTCTTGCTTGTGTGGGCAGTGGAAGAGCCAGTGTTTTCTGTGGTGGTTGGCTATAGTAGAGTAGTTATTGTCAAAAGTTATCTCTCTTACTAAGGCTTCATTCCTTTAACTGGAGAGATAAAGCTTTTGGTGTGGCTTTTTGTTTGATCATTTGTTTTTTGTCTCTGCCAATTGCTATTTCCAGGTTGCTGGATTCTTCAGCTCTAGATCTGGAATATAGTAACCCTAAAGAAAACCCAGAGAAACTCAGCACTGTGTCACTCCTTGTACCCCAAGGTCCCTAGCTGGTCTGTCTGCTCTCTATTTTTCAGAGTCTTCTTATGTTTTATATATAATGTCCAGAGTTTGCAGTTGTACTTAGTGGAAATAATAGGGAAAAATTACTCCTATTCCATCTTCCTAAAGTTACCAAATTTACATTTTTAAACTATTTAAACAGTAGAACCAAATATATAACCATTATTGGGGAAAATGTCATGTACTTTGTATATTATATGATAACTTTGCATAGTGTTGTGCTCACAAGGACTGCTGGAAGATAACATCTTTATTTAAACTGAAATTCATTGTTCACATTATTAATGAAAACTTTTTGCCTCTAGGAGATAATGCAAAAGGTGTCCCAAGGCTCCTGACCAGTGATCAAAGATTTGAGAAAGACAGCCAAGCTCATGTTTTCTCCTGATCAAGAAAATCATCCATCTAAAGCACCAGTAAAATATGGTGAACTCATTGTCTTAGGGTAAGTTTTCTCCATCTGATGACACATAAAATTGAATAATATATAATAAATTTAACATCCAGGTTGAAATTACTTTTTTTTTTTTTAAGATTTTTTTTTTTTAATTTATTTATTTGTCAGAGAGAGTGAGCACAGGCAGACAGAATGGCAGGCAGAGGCAGAGGGAAAAGCAGGCTCCCTGCTGAGCAAGGAGCCTGATGCGGGACTCGATCCCAGGACGCTGGGATCATGACCTGAGCCAAGGCAGCTGCTTAACCAACTGAGCCACCCAGGTGTCCCGAAATTACTTTTTAGATTGTATATCCTATCTATTCCAAAAATGATTTAAGCTACAGGATAATTATCTCAAAATAATACTGATAATGTTAAATCAAGAAACTTAATCCTCATTTTTATGCCATCTCTTATAAGTGCTCATATATGCATAAACTTTGCCTTCCCCTTACTGTCAGAAAGAACAAAGCTTCTTAAAGATGAGAAATGTAAAACCTAAATGTCTAAAGTCATATAATTATTCCATTTGTCTTCCCTTGTCCCATCTTTTAGAAAAGTTTGCCTGAGCTGCCTTTACCAAAATCCCTTCCCTCTTTAGGTCATTTCATGGAAGTTAGTATATTTGTTCCTCTGTCCTTCTGAGATAGTTGTTGCTTTATGCATATGGTCCTATTCTTCTTGTGTTAGAGTTGTACAGGCTAAAGATATGATGACTCTGAAGCCCAGAATCTCACTACTTGTTTGCTTCCTAAGTGTTCTCATCCATACAATTTACATAGACACAATCTAAAGAATAAGGAACAGATGATTCCATATTTCAGTTTATTCAGTCTAAATTTGCATTAACTGTCAAAATTGACAATATTAGTCCATTATACTTTCCCCCTGATGTTTCTTTTCTTCTGTCTAGAAATCAGCTCTAGGAACAATTTTATGACTTTAGATATTTGAAACAACATGTTTTAGAGTCATGTTGGTACAAGTTCTTGTTTAAGTGAGAATGTGTCCCTTGTTTCAGAGGAGAGGTAAGAGAAAGTTGGAAGATAATATGGATTTAATGAGCTTGACTAGAAGTCAGGAATGCTAGATTCCAGTGCCTGTTCTACCATTGCTAGTTATATGACCTTGGGCAAGTCACTTCACTATTCTGGGTCTTGGTTTCCTCTTCAGTAAAATGACAGACAGGATCATCTAAGGCCCATTGAGACCTAAAAATCTCTTTTCTCAAAAACAACTTAATAGAACTTCAGATCACATAAATCTTAATATATTAATGACTAACAGCTTTTAATTACCAAAAATTATTGAAAGTTAAATTCTTCTACCGGGAAATCTGAGTCGTTTGAAGACTGGAATTTAAAATTTAGTATATGGTTTAAACTGCCTTTCTTAGCCCAGCAGTTTCTCATAGTAGTTGTCTCTGTATCTGGCACTTGGTTTCTTAAAATACAAATAATACTTCTTTCCAGCCCTCAGGAGAAATAAAGCTGGATAAGGTTGTCAGTTTGGTGTTATCGCTACTTTAGAATAGAGTTTTGAGCTACAGAAACACGGTGTTTGGGAATAGAGAATATATCCCCAGAAGAGAAGCAAGTCAAGTAACTAGGCAGACAGAACAGTCAGGATCCACAGTGGGACTGGTGGCAAAACACAGACTAGAATTAGTGTTGTATTAACTAAGGGGTGTGACTCTGAGCTCTTAGCAAGGCTAGCAAGATTAGCAAGGGCTTTCTCCAACAGAAATCAGTGTGTTTTATTTTTCGTAAAGAATCAATACAATTTCTATATATGGCAGTGTGAGTAAAGCCCCTTCTCTTCCTTGTCAGCACTGCTGTGGGCCATTTTACAATCACATTCTCCTCCAACCTCAAAACTGTCCCTGTCTCTCCTTCATTTTCCCTCAAGATTGACCAACTATATATGAGAGACCGGAAACAAACCAAAGATTTGTCAGGGGGCACGGGACAGTGAATGAGAAGATATTATTATTAAGCCACTGCTCAGGCCAAATGAAGCAAAAAAGAATTTAAAAAAGCATGACACAAATACCTGGATTCAAATTCGAGTTTTTCCATTGTCACTTGTGTGACCTTCAGAAAATGACTTAATTTTCCTGAGCCTCTAAGGAATTTTATTCCCCTGAGGAATAACTTAAATTCCTAACCTATAAAAGCTGAGTGATGCAAATCTCTAGAGTTTTTATGAGGATGGATTAAAGGAGGTGCTATATGGTAGAGAACACAATAGTGCCTAATACACGGTAAACACCCGAATGTTTTCTTGTGAACTTCTTTCCTATCCAATCCTCACTTACTTGCTTATTTTCAGGACATGTATATAGTATCATGGAGAAATGATTATAAGATCTGAATGACAAAAATATGTTTGGTCACTGTTTAGCAGGCATCTTAATTGGATAGGTTTTGCCAACATAATGTGAATGTGTATGTGTGCATTCATGTCCTAAGATTATCAGACTTACCAAATGAGTCTAAAAATTTCTTATTTCAAAAGTTAATCTATATAAAGTATTTAGTTGATAATTAAAGGAGATTGTTTTAGACAATTCATACTGTACTTTTAAAGGTTGTATTAGCACATGCAAATATCCACCTTTAAAAAACACAGAATGAGTCATAAGGAATCAGATATGCCATTAATCAACTCTTGATTATCTTGAATAAAAGAGGAAAGAAAAATACAGATAATTTAAAGCTATTTATAATCCAGAAAATACTTCTTTGTGACTTGGAATGTAACCAGAATACCATTTTGTTTCATGCTCAGACAGCTGGTCTAGGGATCAGCAATTACTGAAGGGAATTTGAGATACTTACATTGTGCTAATAGATGATTAATTGGAGATTGATCCATATTTTAAGGCAAAGTAAAACATTTGTTTCAGAATTGTGTGGTTCTTACAAGAGATCACCTAAACTTTTTTCCCCCCCACCAGGTATAATGGATCTCTCCCAAATGGTGATAGAGGAAGAAGGAAAAGTAGGTTTGCTTTGTTTAAAAGACCTAAGGCAAATGGGGTGAAGCCCAGCACTGTGCATATCGCTTGTACTCCTCAGGCTGCAAAGGTAAAAAGCAAACAAACTCAAATTAAACTAAATAAGTTAACTTGAGAAATTGAAAGACCCGTACATGTTGTTTATGTTCTCTAGCGTTCCTTTCATATTCTGTACCAGAAGTTTCCTTTTGTTTCGATGGGAGCAGACACTTTGGAGACATTATTTGAAGGGCTGCCATATGGAAGGGCATCAGATTTTTTTTTTTTTTTTTTTTTTTTTTTTTAAATGACAAACCAGGATCAGTGGGTAGAAATTAGGAGGAAACATTCCCTTTCAATAAGAAATTTTTAAAAAGGTAGGTTGGGACCAGGGCTTTATCTAGTATTTAGAATTATACAGCCGTCTACCCTGAGAAGTAGGGAGTTTCCACTCTTACTAGAGGGGCCTTGCCAATGAAGGTAGTATATAATAAACGTTCTCAGGTACTAAAACATTGTTTAGACGAGGAGATTTTTTTAAACTAAGGGTTAATTGTATGATTCTTACAGGAGATCTTTATCAAAGATTCTGCTTATGCTCTTAATTTTGTTTGCTTGTTTTATGGGCCTCAAAGCTTTTAACATAGTGCCTTGAACAAAATGGACCTCAGTTAACTATTAAATTGAATCAAAACTATAAAAGCAAATACCCAACTGTATTGGCTCCTTTTTCTTTCCCTACCAAAATTTCCAGAACCTGAGCCATCATTTCAGGACACTTAGGCTTTTCCTGGCGTGATAGACAGTTTAGGGGGAATTTTAAATCTTTACATTTCTGTGAATTCTTTTACTTCCAGTTTCATAATACAGAATTTGTATTGGATATTGTGTTGAGTGAATAAAAATTACAAAGTCTCTCACCTTCTGGAAGTAATTATATCTTTAGCTAGGCAGCCCCAAGATGTGCATTAATATTATACCACCTGAGGTATATCTTTGTAAGTTAAATAAACAAGAGATGGAGAAATGGGCATATGGTGACTTGTTTTAGGTCATAGTTCCAGCCCCTGAAGTTAATTGAATTTTTGTTGAATTGAATCCCACATGGTGACTAGAACAGTCTTCATGTCTTGATGCGGCCACCTCTATTACTGTTTGAAACCCAGTAAATGTAGAAAAAGGACAGTTTCTTTCAAGTGTTTCTTTTTGCTCCTTTGCAGAGAAAGGTTGTGCTAAGCAGGTAATGAGAGTGAGTGAAAGCTAATGACCCAACCCGAGGAGCTCAATGCCAGACCTGCCCCGGCAGCAGTGCTCTTGCTTTGGGTGTACGCCACTTCTTTGTGCAGGGTTATCACAACTGTTGTCCCCAACCACTAATGCCATGTAAGCCTGCAAATCACAGCCAGAAAATGCTCCTACATATTTCCAAGTGCCCCTTTCACAGCTACTACTACCTCTGGTTGAGAACCACTAGCAGAGGGAAAATAGCTATAATACCTATTTCTAAAATACCCTATTCTGGCAGTCATCTGGGATAAGGTTAAACTCTGCTTTTCAGTCCAGTGAGAACTTAACTAGACATAGTTCTTACTCTTAATCTAAGACTAGGTTTAATAGCTAAAAAAGCCAGAGATTACAATCTCAAAGTACACAAAAACCTATGTTTTTTAAATCTCTTAAGCCATTAAGGATACATTACTTCCAAGATTCTGGGCAGTTATTTGATTAAAAAATCATTGCTTTATGCTAAGTTAAAGTAATTATAGGTTTTAAAAATCTATAAACAATTTTATGTTTATTTTTAAACATCAACAACATGCATGGGAATGATCTACATGCATTAATGAAGTTAGATACCTCTATGAAGAGAGCAGAATGAGAAAAACATGTAAGCAGCCTTGATACTCTGTTGAATTTAAGAAACCAGAAGCAAAAATGGCATTGTTATGCTTTGATAAAGCTGGGTAGTTTGTACCCAGGTGGTTGTTTTTTTTTTTTAATTTAAATATTTGAAAATTTCACAGCCTTAGTTAATTTTAAAGCTATTATTTTAAGGTTTTATCTATTACAGATTACCTACAAATCGAAACCAAGTGAGGTTTTATAATGCCAGGGTTCTAATTAAGAAACATTTTTTGAATTTAGTTTCTTTGCTTTGTGTCTTTGTATCTGTTTTCCTTTTACGCAACGTGTTTCCACTTCCTTTGTGCAGGTTTTCCCCCTTTCTGATATTATCTTCAACTCAAATACATAGAAAACGCCCAAAAACAAAACCAAAAAGTTCTTTTTAGCAATGTTTTTAGTTTTAGTTTGGGATATATCAGAAGTACAGTCGTAAGCATTATGTCTATTTCCTTTGGTGTAAGGTTTAATCATTCTATGAATTTTTCCGTATTTGCCCAGCATATGGCAAATATTTGTCACCTGTAGAGTCACAGAATGATTAAGAAAAACATTTAACTTTGAGTGTTGGTAACTTGTTTATAACTCTTTGAATTACTTTAAATATAAGAATCCTATCTTGCAAAATTTTATATTTTCTCCTTAATAAAATATAACTGAGTACTCTTTTCAGTTTCTACATGGGGTTTCATTTTGATTACTTTATAATTTAAGGGAAACCCAGATTTTACAGTGTTTTTATACAATGAAATTATATTTACTCTAGAATCTTCAAAGTATTCTTGTACACTCCACTCAACCTGAGTAACTACTGTACAGCTCATATTACAGAAGAGTTACTAATTTCTACCTTAAATTTTGGAAGAAAATATGTCAAACATGTGATAGATTACTTTTCTTTTTTGAATTTGATTTGTGGCCTACCAGCTAATTTTTGCTATTAATCTTTTCTTTCTTAGGCAATAAGCAACAAGGACCAGCACAGCATATCATATACCTTATCTCGGGCCCAGACAGTGGTGGTTGAATATACTCATGACAGCAACACTGATATGTTTCAGGTACTATAACATCTGAATTTTTTTTTCTTAAAAATAGAAAAAAGTTAACAACCTATTGTCGGTGACTTCTGCTATGGTCAGTTTAATGATTATCATATTTTAGTCATGTATTACATTAAAATATATATTGATTTCTAAATCTCATATATAGAAGTCAGCGTAGCATGTTTAAGAAATAGGCTCTGGTGAATGTTACTTAATCACTCTATGCCTCAGTTTCCTCCTATGAAGTGCAGATAATAGAGCTTCCTTCATATGGCATTTAGGAGGCTTAAATGTGTTAGTACATGTAAAGTGCTCAAAGCTGGGCCAGGGAGCTGGTAAACACTTAGCAATTAATAATAGTGGTTATAAAAATAGCTTACTTAGTTAGCTGTTATCAGAAAAAACAGCAACAAATATTCTGCACATATTTGTGACTTTTTTTTGCCACTGTTTCCCACCTTACTCTCTAGGTAGCAAAATGTACAGGCAATCTCTAATTGTCCGTATCATGTTTGTGATCATACTTGTTTTTTAGCACATATTTGCTGCTACTAAGCAGTAAAAGTTTTTTTTTTTTTTCTCTCTCTCATTTTTGTACCAATCCAGTGCTGGTGTTTTCATAAATTTAATAGATGATAGAACAGTCAAACCCAAAGATATAAACAGAATCCATGATGTCTTCTCTTGTTTGGTTTTGTAGAGCCTGGATTTTTGGAAACAAATAAGACATCAAGTACCCAATAATGTTGCTTTTGTAATTACTGCCCCAGTGACTTCTCAGTTTTTTGTTTTGTTTTGTTTTATAAGATTGAACAGAAAAGGCCTGGAGATGTCTTTAATTATAACCAATAGCAAAATATTTCTCATTGAAGTCACTTGTTCCCCTCTAGCCCTTCTAGTAGAATACTGAATATTTTAGAATAGTGTCTCTATAATTAATATCAGAGTATGGATGTATGTTTATCTTTCTTGCTTTTGCCAAAAAAAAAAATTAAAATAAATAACACCCTTAATGAAGATTAAGGTTGGGATCTTAATGAGAACCTAACACAAGCTTTAGGATGATTTTCCACATTTTATTTCACTGACGACCTGTTAAAAGAAATATGCTTAATTAGCTTTTTTAAAAAGTCAAGATGTTATCTAGATGTTTGACCCCAGACTAGAATTTTTGTTTCAGAAAATACCTTGTATTCATTTGTTTACCCTTTGTTTTTTGTCAGTAAAGTTACTGAAGTCTTGTGAGTTAAAGGTTACAGTTAGTTGGGGACAGAATTGGGATTAAACCAGGCATTCTGAATTATAGAACAGTGTCTTTGCCATTTTATGAAAGTCCTTAAATAAGTTGCAACATTTTTTTTCCTTCTCATAAAAGAATAGAGTTTTTCTTAAATAGTCATCATAATGTTCCTTCTATAAAGCATGATACCATTGAAAAAATCCAAACATTTCTACATCAAAAAACCAGAGATATATCCGAAACTACCCTGATAAGTCTTTGAGGAACTGGTTTTATAATCATTCTGGGATTGCTTGCCTTCCACACTGAACATTTATTGTTCAATTCATCAACTATTCAAACTCTAACTCTCTACGTTGGTTAACACTATGAAGTAAATAAAGGAGACATTACAAGTTGCTTGTATTCATAGGTAGTACACTGGCAGTCTAAATATGAAGTCCCCAAGTTTCTGATTGGGTTCAAGAAGGGTGAGGGAAAGACTTCATAGTAGTGAACATCCAGACATGTTTGTTTTTTGCTTTTGTTTGTTTGTTTGTTTGTTTTAATGAAGTTTGAGTAGGATTTTATCAGTCCAGCCAGTAGAAAGGCATTCTGACAAAAGAGATGGCAAAGTGTGGTAGAAGATTGACAGATGAGCTGCTTGTAGCTAGAATGTACTTTTTGTGTGAATAGCAATGATAGGAAATTAAGCTGGATCAGTGGGAAGCAAATTGTGAAGTCAGTTTCTAATTATTATAGAAATAAGAAACTAAGAAGTTTGGATAGTCTGTAAGGAACCATTAGGGTTTTTAATGAGAGTGGGAGGGAATGACATGATAAGATCTATACCTTTAAAGCTAATAGTGGCAGTTAGAAAGAGGAGGAATTACTAAAATTTATCTTAACACATAGTTATATTTTGGCAACTGATCATGATCACATAGGTTTTTTTCTCTTTATAGGTACTTAACATTTCTTCCTTCTTACCAGTCTTGACCAATATTGCTTTGATGTCTTAAATCTCCTCTAAGACCCAGATCAAATATCAACTGTTTTGGAACAATCTCTCCTTCCAAATAAATGCCCCTTCTGAATATCTTGATTCTAAATACCAATCCTCAATCCATTCCTGGGCCTACATCTTTTGGATCTAAAGGAGTCTTTTATTCTTAGAACTATTTTTAGTTTCAAAAGGCTGAGACCATTTTCTTTGGATATCATATCTTAAAAAGCAGGAAAAGGGACATCCAATCTGAAGTTTGTTAACCAGCCAGTTTTCTTCTAAAACTATCCAAGCTAAAGAAAGACTTATACTTGATAGGACAAAAATGCTAAAAGGATCTTATCTAAAAGTGTATGGTTATGAGGAATTCTTGAGGCTCAACTATGCTAAGAATGACTTTGAAGTGTCATCATCATTGTAGAGGGTCAGTGTTTTTGTTTGGGTTTTTTTGTTTTTTGGGTTTTTAAAAAAATATTTTACTTATTTATTTGACAGAAAGAGAGATCACAAGTAGGCAGAAAGGCAGGCAGGAAGCAGGCTCCCTGCTGAGCAGAGAGCCCAGGACCCTGAGATCATGACCTGAGCTGAAGGCAGAGGCTTTAACCCACTGAGCCACCCAGGCGCCCCGAGGGTCAGTGTTTTTTTCTCAGTATCCACTTTCTTCAATTTTATGATGTTACTTTATAACCAATACATGAATGAACTCATCATTTTTAAATGTTTACTTTAAAACCCTGTGACACTTGTCAGGTCTGTCATCTATTCCACAGATTTCCTTTTTTCTTTTCATTTTTAAATGTTTACTTTAAAACCCTGTGACACTTGATCAGTTCTGTCATCTGTTTCCTTTTTTTTCTTCTCAACTTTCATCTTTAAAAATGAAAATTAATTTATTTAGTAGCTAGTACCTCTGAAGATGTTTAATTTACCCATCCATCTACCAGAACTCTTATCTGGGAACCTTGTCTCTCTAAAAATATGGCTGAGAACCAGGAATAAAATAAAAAGGACATCTAGGCATATAAAATAAAGGCCACGTAGGCCACACACTAAAATTCCTTTTCTTGCTCCCTGGAGAAACTTTTAGGTATTTACCAAGAACCTTTTGAAATACTATTCTTTAAAGTTTAGTTTTTTTGATTTCTCAACCCGCATCAGAATAATAGTGACTAGTTAGAGGAGGGGTATGTATACATAAGACCTCAAAGGAAGCTATGTAAACCCATAACATAAGAATCAGCCTTCTTGTACATTGTTATAGCACCTGAAGACATCACTGCATTCCGTGTAATATAAATGGTATTCATAGTTTAATGTCCTGGAGTCATCATAAAAGATTTCCTTGTATCTTCACTATATTCTGTTAAAGAAGGTAGAGTAATACATGGTAGGCATATTTCCATCCAAAGGAATTAAAATTAAAATCTGCAGCCATCTAGAAATCCCAGCCATCCTAAATTTCTGCGTTACCTGAGGGTTTCATATATTCTGGTTGGTAAGTTCCTACTTACTCCTATGCTCTAAATAATTATTATGTCACAACAAGTTTGACAGATTAGTTTTCTAGGGTATAGATGCTCTCAGAGTTAAGTATAAGTTTGCACTTTAGAAATTTCAGAGGCTTAATGATTTCATCTTCTTGTGCCTTTCTTGAATGGATTTTCCACAGTGTTCCTTTCAATAGGTTTATAGATATTTCTTTTTCCTTTAGATTGGTCGGTCGACTGAAAGTCCCATTGATTTTGTAGTAACTGACACAGTTCCTGGAAGTCAAAGTAATTCTGATACACAGTCAGTGCAAAGCACTATATCAAGATTTGCCTGTAGAATCATATGTGAACGGAATCCCCCCTTTACAGCACGGATTTATGCTGCAGGATTTGACTCCTCAAAAAACATCTTTCTTGGGGTAAAGAGCTTTTTTCCTAAATGGTGCATTATTTTTAACCACTTCTGTTTCCAAATTCCAAAGACTGGAAGCTCACTATTCTTATTGCTACTAGGAGAAGGCTGCCAAATGGAAGACATCAGATGGGCAGATGGATGGTTTGACCACTAATGGCGTTCTTGTTATGCATCCACGCAATGGATTCACAGAAGACTCCAAGCCTGGAATATGGAGAGAAATATCAGTGTGTGGAAATGTATTCAGCCTGCGGGAAACCAGATCAGCCCAGCAGAGAGGAAAAATGGTAAGCACTGAGATGTAGCTTCTTATTTACCTCCACTAAACACATTGGTGTGTTGGACTGAATGCATTACATAATTCCAAAAACTTAAATCTCTTGCTGACACAGAGTACTTAAGTCTGACCATCAAAAAGGCTGACCACTAAATATTATACTAGAGGGTATTATCTTAAGGTTTTAATCAGGACCTTTAAAAATTTGTTCTTTCATATTATGTTAATATATTTTAAAACCTAAACTTTCCTAAATTAGATAACACTGTGTATTTTCTATCTCTTTAGCCATGATATATATGGGAAATATTAGACTGAGTAGCCAGGTGTTTTAATCATAAATTGTCTTTACTATAAGGCTGAGAAGAAATATGTTCCTGTTCAATATTTTATCCTTGATTTTCAAACTTAAATTTTTCATGACTGCCAGTAGAGTTTCTTATATTTAGTAATAATCATAAGAAATCTCAGTTCTTGAGTGAGGAGCATATAAGACCAAAACTCTCATGTAAAAATTGAAAACACAGTGGTGAATGTGTTTTTTGATTCTTGTTTCCTCTAGGTGGAAATTGAAACCAATCAGTTACAAGATGGCTCATTAATTGACCTCTGCGGGGCAACGTTGCTGTGGCGTACTGCAGAAGGCCTTTCCCACACTCCTACAGTGAAGCATTTAGAAGCTTTAAGACAGGAAATCAATGCAGCACGACCTCAGTGCCCCGTAGGGTTCAACACACTAGCATTTCCTAGTATGAAGAGGAAAGATGTTGTCGATGAAAAACAACCATGGGTGTACCTAAACTGCGGCCATGTACATGGCTATCATAACTGGGGAAACAAAGAAGAACGTGATGGAAAAGATCGTGAATGTCCCATGTGTAGGTCTGTTGGTCCCTATGTCCCTCTGTGGCTTGGATGTGAAGCTGGATTTTATGTGGACGCCGGCCCTCCAACCCATGCGTTCAGCCCATGTGGGCATGTGTGTTCAGAAAAGACAACTGCCTATTGGTCCCAGATCCCGCTTCCTCATGGTACTCATACTTTTCATGCAGCCTGCCCCTTTTGTGCACATCAGTTGGCTGGTGAACAAGGCTACATCAGACTTATTTTCCAAGGACCTCTAGACTAACAGACAGTTGTCCTTCAGGACTACATTATAAATTTATAAGCTAAGTGAGTTGGGTTTTCCAACCTGTTGTCCATGTCACAGTTTCTCTGCTCTGGTCATTTGCATTAAGATGAAGAATTTTTTTAAACATTTATAATAAAAAGTAACAATTTCTGATCAAAAAATCTGGGAAACTCAAGGAAAAGAATTTCTGAAAGTACCAGGCTTCTGAATTCTGAGTTTTGGAAATATATTTTGAGGATGAAAAGACACAGTCTAATTTGTTGCCTTCCTTTTAGTGTTTTTGAATCACCCATCCTCAGTGTTGAAAAATTGTTTTATATAACTGAGGGTACTGTTGGTTCAAACTATGTTAGTTTACAGTTTGTTGCAAACATTGTAAAATACAGCAACATGTATATTAACTTTTTTCTATTTATCTTTATTATAGAAAACATCTTAGAATGTTCTTGATAGAGTAGCATGGTAATGATGGTGTCACACTTTTGGTGTGAATGGTAGTTTAGTGAGCACAGCTCAAGGATTTGCAAGCTTAGAAGGACAAGAGAGCCTCTCTCCCTACCCCCTTCTAAATATGGAATTTGGTAAATTAAAATACTTTGTAAAACCAAATTCATATTAATTATTATTGTGTAAGAGCTGTTTGTTTTTAACCACATTGAATATAATCAGGAAAGTTTTTTTCTTAATGTTTCTCTCAAGTGTAGTATATAACAAAAAATGCTAAGAAACATTTTATATGCTCCTTTGAATATGCAATTTAATCTAGATTATCTATTTTTCTCCCATGATAACTAATCTGTTTTTAGTACCAGCAACATTTGGCAAGTTTATTTTTTAGATATAAACTGTGGTTCATCTGTTCACTGTTTCTAGAAAAAAAAAAAACATTCTCATGAGAAAGCGCATAAATTAACAAGGAGGAGAGTGACTTGATTTGTTTTTAGAAAAATAAATAAGTTGATTATTCTATGTGTGGTCTTACCCAGGCATTAAGAAATGTGGAGCGATATATAGTACCCATTGTTTTTTTTAACCGAGCAGACCAGCCTTAACTTTGTGGGCTTTGAATCCTAAGAAGAGTTGCCACTGTGTGACTCAAGGAAATATTTGGTTGGCAGATGAGTACCAGTGACAGCCAAGTAGAGGAACATACTTGCATGGTATGTTTATTCTCTAATTCCAATAAGTTCTTTGCTTAAAGAAGCAAGAAAAAGTTTCTTCACTCCCTCCCCTTCCCTTTCTTTAATGCACCACAAGGGAAGTATAGACAGTTGCACTACATCAAATCCTTTGTGACACTTGTAGAAATCAGTACACTTTTAGAGTAGACAGAATCTTTTTTTTTAATCTTTTGATTTGTTTTTCCTTTAGTTCAAAAGTTGTGTAATAATTGACTCTAGCAAATTTTCGTATGTGGTAGTATAGCTTTAATTTATCATAACTATTACTATGCTGTTCTGAATTTTCTTTTGGTTTAAAAAAAAAAAAACCTGTTGCTTAGAAGCCATGAAGTATTTTACTTTAATTCAACTTGTCAAAATTTCTTTGTTTTTAAAAAATGATCATTTGGGTTCACTCAGGAAATGCATGTCAGGAAACTTGTATTATAAGTTTACTAGTTGTGATGTATCCGTAACTGCTGTTATCCCCTTTTCAAAGAAATATAATTGATTTTGAAGTTTTCTAGTCACATGCTTTGTGACTAATGCAAGGAAATCAAGCCCTGTGTTGTATTTGTTCTAGTCATTTCTATTCAGGCTATATATTGTAGCTAATTTTTATTTGCAATTAATTTATTCAAACTAAGTAAATACTTTTCAAAATAGATACTTGAATTTGTCTCTGTGAGTTCGTTTTTGCATAACTGAGAATGGGAAACCAGAAATGAAATCTTATGGACAAATCTACCCCTGACTTCAAAAATATTCACTTGAAATAGATAAAGAATTTGCATTTAATGTAACACTTCAAATCTCTGGTTCTTTTGGGAAAGCATCTCTTAATTCTTTTAATAAGAGAACTTTGTTTAGTGGTTGAATAATTGAAGCTCTAGATAAGTCCTGCTAGGGAGTTGGCTCTCTGCAAGAGTGTGATACTAGACCGTTGAAACAGTGCTTCATGGACTATGAAAAAGTGTGGTTCCTTTTCTACCAAATTCAAGTTTTGAAAACTCCAGTAATTTAAATCATTAGGTGTTTTTCTGTTCAAGCATTTTGAATATTGGTTCTATCATTTTACTGATGCCTAATGGAACACTTTTAGTTACTTAGTTGTATTAAGAGAATATCAGTATCCTGGCCAAGGAGAAAAAGTCATATTTAGATCTCCCAAATATACTTGAAAGAAAGATCATCTTTACAGCTTAACTCTTTTATCAAAGTGATCTTACCATCTAAATGTTCCTTAATTTATATAAGGAAGTTCCCTTCATCCAACATGTTAGGGTCTTGATGTGAGATAGGCTAAATAACCAGAAGGAGGAGTCTTTTACCAGGCTGTCTTCTGGAAGCTATAATTGCTTGCTTCTACCATTTTAAGAATATTCTAGAACATGTAAAATAGGACAGGAATATATAATAATGTAAATAAATATATAATTACATCTAACATGAGTATTCCTACTCTACTTTTCTCTCAGGATACCTCAAGAACCATGGGTGATGCATGATCTTCTGATACATAGACTGAGTGAGTGAAGGCACCAGTGAAAGTCCATTCATTATTCCTTAGGACTATATTTTTCATATAAATTTAAACACTTGGGCCCTCATCCTGATGGATTATCTTGTTCTATCCCACTTTAGAGACCACTAGCTAAGAGATCTATGATCCATTCTTTCGTATTTGTGTTCCAAGCATTAACCCTGTAGCAAATCAGATTACCAAAATACTGCTTAGTGAACTATATTATTCTGTCACCCACTCCCACTTTCAGAAGTAAGTATACTTTAAGACCATGCCCTCAAATTTTACCTACACATTCTTGCAACAGATATTTGAATATCTGCTACACACCAAGCCACACTGGATGATTTAACAGGAAAAAAATACCTGCCTTCATGGGGCTTATATTTTAGTGGGGAAGATAAAAGTGAAAAGAAAAATAGAAGACACAGCATGATAGATAGTGAACAGTGCTGAAGGTTCAAATAAAGCAGGAAAAGGAGATACAAAATGTCATGGGTGATGTGTATGGGATGTTTGCAATATTAAAGAGGAGAGCAAGGGAAAGCCACACTTAGGGGAAGAGCATTTAGGCAGAGGGAATAGGAATTGCAAGAGTCTTGAAGTAAAAGTGTGCTTGGAATATTTCCGTAATAGCAAAACAGCAGTGTAGCTATATAGCATGAGAGGGAGGAGTAATTGGTAAGGCCAAAGAGGAAAAGGGATGAAACTAGATCATGGAGTACCTCCTGAGGCTGGTTTTTATTCTGAGAGAGATGGGAGCTATAGGAGGAATTTGAGCAGGAAAGTGACATGATCTGACTTACGTTTTTTATAGATGCAAATAGACTGAAGTGATCACGAGGAGACCAGTTAGACCATTGCAGTAACCCTGGAAGGAAATGATGGCAGCATGGGTCAAAGTGGTGGCTGTGGAGCCAGTTTGAAAAGTGACCAGAATCTGGATATATTTAAAGGCAGAGCTGACAATATTTGTTGGCAGATCAGACATAGGGTGTAAAAGGAGAGGATTCAAGAATGACTTGGCCTCACCAACTGGAAGAATAGAATTACCATTTAAATAAAGTGGAGGGACGCCTGGGTGGCTCAGTTGGTTAAGCGGCTGCCTTCGGCTCAGGTCATGATCCCAGCGTCCTGGGATCGAGTCCCACATCGGGCTCCTTGCTCAGCAGTGAGCCTGCTTCTCCCTCTGCCTCTGCCTGCCACTCTCTGCCTGTGCTCGCTCCTGCGCTATCTGATTAAAAAATAATAATAATAAACAAATAGTTGAAAAATAAATAAATAAATAAATAAAGTGGAGATTGAGAAGTTGGGGAGGAGGGCTCGCTACTTGTAGAACCAGGAACATAGCCCTGGATATTAGACTGAGACTCCTCTATCAGACAAGGTACTTGCCAAAGGTAAGCTGGCTCTGCTTTTTTAAGCTGCTTCAAAGTTCTTTTTTTTTTTTTTTTTAAGATTTTATTTATTTGACAGAGATCACAAGTAGGCAGAGAGGCAGAGGGTGGTGGGGGGCGGGGAGCAGCCTCCCCCCTCGCTGAGCAGAGAGCCTGATGCGGGACTCAATACCAGGATGCTGAGATCAGGCCCTGAGCCAAAGGCAGAGGCTTAACCCACTGAGCCACCCAGCCGCCCCTGCTGTTAAATTTCTTAACCATCATAAACAAAGTTCTCCATACATGCTCTGTTAACTTAGAAACAAGAAGTGTGTCTCCTGATTAATGGCAAACTTCCTGTCATTAAATAGATTTGGGACACCTCTCATGTTTCTCTCTTTGCTTTGGCTGCTGTCTGAGGAAATGCAGTTCTGTTTTCAACTATAGTAACTTCCTTTAACCAATGTGTTCTAATATAGTTTTTCTCCCTTCTCTTCATGTACATCTTTTCTCTGTCGCTCTTGCCTTTAAAAAACAAAAAAGTCCTTTGACTAAGAACAAAAAAATCCTTTGAATCTTAATATTTTGCTACTTCAAATTCTTTCTGGCAGTGGCAAAGTGCAAGTTGTGTTTTGTTTTTAAAAGTGTCAAATATTCAGATGTTTACAGAAAACAAATCTTGAACCTATAAATCCAGATTTCAATATCCAACTTCCCTTAAAGAAGTATGCCTGTATTTGGTATTACTGTCAGCAGGAAACAAAGTAAATGAGATCAAAGTATCAGAATTTCCCAAGTGACTGTTGTAAAGCATCAAGTCCAAACGTTCTGTTAGATGATATGGTGGGAATACTGGTCTGTTTAAGTTGACATTAGATTTTAAACTCAGCTACGTGTGTTAAAGTTCAACCACAGCATAAAATAAATTCCTCACAACTAGCATATGACTATTTGTTATGTGTCAAGCACTGTTCTAAATGCACAATTTTAAGTATATTATTTAAAACTGAAAAGAGCTCTGTGACACAGGAATTCTTATCTCCATTTCATGACAAAAACCAGGTACATTGTATTCTAGTATCTTGCCCAAGGTTCACATGGCTCGCGACTACAGAAGTTGGAATTTGAACCTTGAAATTCTTGCTCCATTCCTGTGTACACAGGCACCTTGTATGCTCCTTACCCCTTTTTTACCGAGTGGTATTTGAAGTCTATTTCTTTCACTGTTTTTAAAATGATTTATGGTAGCTAACCAAAATTATAAATAAAATTAAAACATCAATAGCAAACATTTTTAAATAAACAACAATTTAAAAAAAGGTTTGAAATTAGAACAAAGTAAGATAGACCCAGAAGTGGTGTGAGTACATGAATGGATTTAATGAAGACTTATAAACTTGTTAGATGAGAGTCACAAATCAGTCTAGCACAAAGGTGTTTAGTGGGTTATTCGGTAAGGGCAACATGATCAGTTATAAGATCCAGGCAGCTGCTTAGAAAGTAACAGCAAACTCACTGATGCAGAAACTCATGATCATTTCTAGTCCTACAACCAGAGAAATTCACATCCGGGAAATAGTGCCATTCCTTCATATAGGTAGATTCATGCAGGATTGTCTTTCTGTGACTGGCTTATTTCACTTAATACAATGTCCTTTAGGTATTATATCCATATTGCATATTGTAAAATTTCTTTTTTAAGGCCGAATTGCATTCCAGACTATGTATATACCATATTTTCTTTATCTGTTCACCTGTTGGACTTTTAGGGTGTTTCCATACCTTGGCTTTTGTGAATAGTGTCATGGTGAACATGGGAGTGCTAGTATCTCCTCTGGAACCTGATTTCAATTTTCTTGGGTAAATACCAAGAAATGGGATTGCTAGATCAAATGATAGTTGTATTTTTAGCTTCTCGAGGATTGTGTGTGTGTGTGTGTGTGTGTGTGTTCCGTTAGTGGCTGCACCATTTTGCATTTCCACCAACAGTGTGCAAGAGTTGCAATTTCTCTACAACCTTACCAATGCTTTGTTGTCTTTTTTTTTTTTTTTTTTTTTTTAATAGCCAACCTGACTGGGGCACCTGGGTGGCTCAGTCAGTTAAATGTCTGCCTTCAGCTCAGGTCATGATCCCAGGGTCCTGAGATCCAGCCTTGTGTTAGGCTTCCTGCCCAGTGGGGAATCTGCTTCTCCCTCTCCCTCCCTCCAGCTGTGCTCTTGCTTGCTCTCTCTCAAGTGAATAAATAAAACATCTTAAAAAAAGACCCGACCTGATTGATATGAAATGACATCTCCCTGTGATTTTGATTTGCATTTCCCTGATGATTAGTGACATTGAGCATTTTCATATACTTATTGGCCATTTGTATATCTTCTTAAGAGAAATAGCTATTCAAGTCCTTAGCCCATTTTTAAATCAATCTTAGTTGTTTTTTTTTTAAACTATTGAATCGTATGAGTTTATCAGATACAGTTTGCAAATAACAGGTTGCCTTTTCGAAATTCTATTAATTGTTTGCTGTGCCATGCAAAAGCGTTTTAGTTTGATATTGTCCCACTTGTTTATTTTTGCTTTTGTTTCCTGTGCTTTTGGTGTCCTATCTGCTCCTTCCCCACTTTAATGAGAGAACACACTGAAGGAATTCTTAACCCAGTTGATGAACCATCATCAACTGGCACATGGGAGATGCCTGGTACATGGGAGATACTCAAAAACTATTTCTTAGTTAATTGTAGAAAACTGTTAGAACTCTGAACTATTAGCTACCAAAATAGTCTCTAAGTAGAAGCATTAACAAAAACAGTCTAAAGAATGAAGGTTACAGAAGCTATGTATTTGATCAGAAAATGGTTTTCATTGGCTGAAAAGATAAAAATGGAAAATGTGGAGACATAACAAAAGGTAACAATAAGTAGGTAACTGGGCAACAAAAAGAAACCCAGGGATGATGCCAGAAGAGAACAAAAAGGATTCTCCTGGAGAAAAGACAAGGAATATCAATTACAGCCCAAAAGTATGTCATCCAGACTTGAGAGCCTGTCTTTGGTAGGAAAGGCACAAAAATCAATACAAGACTGAAAGGGAGAATTAGGATCTGACCACCTTGGAATTTCCTAAAGTTCTACTATATCATATTACTGTGTAACTATTAATAAAAATACAGAATATGAAGCTAGAACTATCCCTCCATCAGGCAAGTTACAGTTGAGAAACCAAAGCCTACTCAGGCAAAGTGGCTCTTGACTGATAAATTTGGTACCAGAACCTCTGTTTCCTACGTCCACCTAATTCAGGGACTTATGTCACCAAGATTCAGTTAAATTCCCAAGTTTTGTTTGTTGAAACAGAGATAACTATGTTGCATTTTAATAGTTTCTATTTTTAAATTATAAGTGCCAGTAGAATCAAAACATAACTGTCCTTGTGTTATAAACAGTGATTCCCAATTGTAGGGGATGATCTGCTTCAGAATTCTTTCAACTAAAAAGCTGCCTAGTTTGGAAATGAAAGGCAAGAGGAAGAAGTGAGAAACAAAGTGTGCTGTATTTCACTAATAGCCCTTTGGTACTCTGCATGAATCATTCAGCTAACAGGGCGCTCACTCAGTGACAAGGCTCTTCTGTCCTTTTTTCTGTTTATTGTATGGTTAGCACAATAGTTTTGCATACCACACCTCTACCAGAATGCAGCACGTTCACATACTCCTCACTTTGAATTGGCTTCTTTGTCAAACAACCTTTGGAAATGAGTTATTTGAAATGGTGATGTAATGTCTCATTAAAATGTTAAAATTAGGGGTGCTGGGGTGGCTCAGTGGGTTAAGCCTCTGCCTTCAGCTCAGGTCATGATCTCAGGGTCCTGGGATCAAGCCCCTCAGTGGGCTCTCTGCTCGGCAGGGAGCCTTCTTTCCCCTCTCTCTCAGCCTGCCTCTCTGCCTACTTGTGATCTATTAAATAAAATCTTAAAAAAAAATTAAAATTATTGGGACGCCTGGGTGGCTCAGTTGGTTAAGCGGCTGCCTTCGGCTCGGGTCATGATCCCAGCGTCCTGGGATCGAGTCCCACATTGGGCTCCTTGCTCTGCAGGAAGCCTGCTTCTCCCTCTGCCTCTGCCTGTGCTCTCTCTCTCTCTCTCTCTCTAAAAAAAAAAAAATAATAAATTAAAAAATAAAAAAAAAATTAAAATTACTGTATTGTCAGACAACCCAAAATCTTTAATCCATAATGTAATTAACAATAGTCACCTGAATCCTAAGTGCCCATAAAGTTGTCCAAAGCTTGAATCATGAGGGAGAAATCCCTAAGTAGAGAGACAGTAGTTGACAGTTGTACCTAGCTGTACAAGGACCAAGGAAGGAATTTCCTACAAAATGGCTATCAAATACCTACAGCAGGTAAAAGCTCCCAAAGCAGAGATGGGCTCAGGTGCAGGTGAGAAGGGGTAAGGAAAGGAATTCTTAGTAACATATTAGGATCTTAGTAACATGATAAGAGGGGTCTTAGCAACATGTTAGGATCCCTAAAGTAATTACTTCCAGAGTTGAGTGTAAACAGGGGTTGGGGATGGGTTGGTGGATTTGAGAATTAATTGTGCCTCTCCCGAGAAGCCATAGTAATTATCCACATGTCCAGGTGTGGACATCATAAAAAGGAATCCTAACAAGAGATTGGCAGTTTCTTGGAGCTCTCTGTCCCTCTGTCTCTGTCTCACACACACACCCACCGAACAGCTGCTTGCAATTCTGGAATAAGTATAGCCTCTCAAGATGACTTTTTGAAAGAAACAGTGTTCACTTAAGTGTGTAAATTCTAACAAGTTTGTTAGTGTAATTTCTATACTAGTCACACTGCATGAATGCAAAAGTTAATTATATTTTTGATTGATTTTATTCAAAGAACTCAACTACAGCAGGAATTCCTGAATGAGGTGTCCTATGCAAAGTTGGTATCTTGTGGCAGAGGTAACGAATATAAATAACTATGAAGTGATACCTGTGATACGATGAAGAGAAAGTCAGAGATACTACTCTTGAGACGTGGCCTTTTGCAGACAAGCACTAAGAGAACGTTTACCGCTTTGGCATGTGCTTTAGGGGTTTAAAAGTTTGAGAGTTTATAATCAAGGGTTTGTTTAAAGGTGCTTTTATGGTTTCATTATTACTCCTGACTTCAAATATAACCATATTTATTTACCAAAGTATTTTAATTCCTCTTTAAATACAAAAGGACCATTGAAAATGTCTGGGTGGAATTTCACAAACACAAGGAATTCTTCAGACAAGGCATGAGTCCAAGCCTTAATCCAGTCTGGCCCCAGATACCAGTCCTTAGATGTTCTTTTATCAAAGTAGGTAACAATGAGCAGTTATTCGCTGTAAATAAACTAGAGACTGAGTGAGGGGAATTCGAAAATATGAAGATAAGCTGTCCCCTTTTGGAAATGATCCAGTTATGCTGAAGCCAGCATTTCCGGTAATTTTGCAACCTACTTTTTATGTTTAGCTTCCCAGGTCTACTGTGGTTAAGAATCTCATTACCTGCTAACCTATGGAACAAGATAATCCGACTCTTTGGCATCAGTGAATTAGTACTCATTCTACCTCATCTTAGTCCTTTAGGACTTGGGTGCTGGTCCTTTGTGTGGAATGAGACTTGTCAGAGTAGACGGTCCCAGACTAAGAAAACTTCAGTTGAAGAGCTCAGTAGCCTCTCTGAAATATAACAGAACCAGAGAATCTTAAAGAAATTCTGAGATTACCTTCAGTTTGAGTATTTTTAAGTCATTGAATGGCTAACAAAAAGGATATTCCAAATTATTCATGGCTGAAACACTTTTGAAAGGGTCTATCTAGTTGAGGGGACAGAGGTCAGTGCAGTGATGCAACACTTGAAATCCCCTAACAGATTCCAAGGATATGTCCATATTAGCCTGTATTGCAATTTAGTTATATGTTGATCTATGACAGCAGTTTGAATATCTTTTTGATCTGCAAAAATATTTGGTTATGATGCTAATTTGAATAGATAGTTGATCTTAACCTTTTTATGTATTTCTTTATTATGATTAATTAAGCCTGCTCACCCATAAAATATACCATCAAATGAGAGACATGAATGAAAGAATAGGCAACACATGTAGTAGTTTAAATTTTTACTGAGAATATTACATTAATCTGATGTAGGTCATTATTGTTGCTCATAATGGCTGACACTTTGAGCTACCAGTCAACTTTCTGGATTCTGAAATACCCTTCGTCTGATTTGTAAGTTCACCTGTAACCACATTCACTAGAAAAGATTTACATGCAAACAAGTGAGAATATTTCCAGAAAACCTATTTTGTGACTTTGCTTTTTTATAGTTTCTCTTTACGTGGAAAGGTGACAGAAGTCTTTATTTATTTGGAGAACTAGGTACAATGAAACAAAATGGAATCTTAGGCAGTGACATTATCTTCCTGGCTGGCAAACACTCTGTGACTTTTAAGGTCCTCTTTCATTTGTTTCTGTTTGCATGATTTCCAGCTAACACAGCATTTCTGAAATGCCAGCATTGGCTTTCTGTTTTTTGGTGTTGTGTTTAAGCAAACTCAACTTACATGGGGGCCAACAAAAGTAATGCCATGTTTTTGGAGAATTCCAAGAGTTCAGTTCTCTAAGTGAAGTTGGAGATAGTGGAATGGGTTTTTTAATACACTAAAATTTCTGATCCTTTCTGAACCAATTATCTTCTCTTGGAGAAAACTATTTTATGACCAACAAACATGTATCAGGGGCTAATATATACAGATCTTCCTTGATTTATGATGGGGTTGTGTTCCAATAAACCCATCATAATTTGAAAATATCTTAAGTTGAAAATGCTCTGAATACTGCACATCATAGCTTAGCCTCACTTACCTTAACTGTACTCAGAACACTTACATGTGTCCACAGTTGGTAAAACAAAGCCTATTTTATAATAAAGTCCTGAATATCTCATGTAATTTACTGCACTATATTGAGAGAGAAAAGTAGAATGGTTGTATGGGGACAGAATGTGTTATGTTGTTACCCTCCTGATTGCAAGGCTGACTGGGATGCTGCTGCCCAGTGTCACAAGAGCTCAAACTGTCCATCGATAGTCCGGAATAAGATCCAAACTTAAAATTCGTTCTACTGAATGCATATCGCTTTCTATCTATCATAAAGTCAGAAAATTGTTAAGTGAAATCTTTATAAGTTAGGGACCATCTGGAATGACTGGATCAGAGCGTGATGCAACGCATCATGATCAATATGATTAGAAAAACAGCTCAGAACAAAATTCTTTTTGGTGTCTTAAATCTATAATGTGATTTGGACTTGAATGACTGTGACTGAAACTATTTCTCTGATTTCATTCTGCTTCTTGAAGGCCAGGGGGGCCTCTTGAAGGGAGGTCTGTGAGAGAATAAAATACTTGCAGAAGACAAAAGTTTGATCCTTTTTTTTTTTTAGGTTTTTTTTTTTCAATATTTTATTTATTTATTTGAAAGAGACAGTGAGAGAGAGCATGAGTGAGGAGAAGGTCAGAGGGAGAAGCAGACTCCCCATGGAGCTGGGAGCCCGATGCGGGACTCGATCCCTGGACTCCAGGATCATGACCTGAGCTGAAGGCAGTCGTTTAACCAACTGAGCCACCCAGGTGCCCCTTTTTTTTAGGTTTTTAAGAAAAAAATTTTTAACATATATTATTAGCCCCAGGGGTACAGATCTGTGATTCGCTAGGTTTACACATTTCACAGTACTCACCATAGCACATACCCTCCCCAATGATCCTTCTTAAAACCTGAGATTGTGACAAATAAGAGGTATTCTGCATATAGCCAGTATTCAGTTAAATATTCATTGAATATTTGAGCAGAAATGGACCCTTCATCCTTCATGAATGATGAAGAGCTATTTTTAATTTTTTAGCAACTTGAGATCACAAGATGGAAGAGAGAGGGACTCCACTCCTGCATGGAGTAGGAAATTAATAAGGGTCTTTGCTAACAGTTAAGATATACCTTTTCTCTCAGTCTGTGGGACTCCTGGGAAAACCTCAAAGAAGGAAGCCTATTGACAGCTTAATTGGAAAGCAAGAGCTGATTTTAATTTGATCTTTTTCTCTGAATGAGCATCACAATTTCCAGAGCTTTGTTAAACTTAGCAATATTAAAAATAAATAAATAAAAATGTCTAAAGAGAGGGATTCTTTCTTTTCACTCACTGGGAGCGTTGTTTCACTGAGTATCTCTCAATTGCCTAACTAGTCAGATGAGTTTAGCCCCTGAGAAAAGGACACATGTATTGAATACCAGATACCTACTTTGGGTTCATGTAGTCACTAAAAATATATTGAGCATCTACTAAGCGGGAAACACTGGGGATATAAAAATGAGTAAAATAGAAATGATCCTACCCTCAAAATGCCAAAAATCTAGTAAAAGGAAGTAGATAAGTAAACAATTACAATGTGATGTGTAAGTGCTATGACACAAAGACAAGATCTGTCTTTGTGGTTGGCAGAGAGCACATAGGAGGGGTACTGAACCAAAACTGGGAGATCAGAGAAGATTCTTTAGATGAAAGTGATAACAATCAGGGACCTAAAAGAAGGGAGAGGTAACCAAGGATGAAGGAGGGTGGCAGATGAGGGCAGTGGGGAGATGATTCCCAGCAGAGGAAACAGCTTAGCCTGTTCAGTCTCAGCACCAAGAGAGAGCAGCACATATTTGAGGAACTGAAGTTGAATGTGGCCAAGTGGAGAATAAAAGGAGGGAAATAGCAAGAGAAGAAGCCTAAGACACAGGCTGGAGATATATCAGACAGCTTTTTTTTTTTTAAGATTTTTTTTTTTTTTTTTTTTTTTTTGACAGACAGAGATCACAAGTAGGCAGAGAGAGGCAGAGAGTGAGGGGGAAGCAGGCTCCCCGCCGAGCAGAGAGCCTGATGCGGGGCTCGATCCCAGGACCCTGAGATCATGACCTGAGCCGAAGGCAGAGGCTTAACCCACTGAGCCACCCAGGTGCCCCTCAGACAGCTTTTTTAAGAAAGCCTAGATATTAAGCTTTATCCCAATGGCCACGGGAATCGGGGAATACCAAGGGCAGATCTGCACTTTTGAAAGATCACTCAGCTGCACTGCAGTGAATGGGTGTGCAAGACTGGAAGCAGAGCTTAAGTTGTAGAATAGCCCAAGGGAGAGATGGTGGGGAACTTCATGAGGGAAGTAGCAGTGAGAATGGAGAGAAGTGGTTGAATCTGAAACACATTTAACACATTTAAGAGTAAACTTGGCAAGACTTTATGATTGATTAAAGAAGACCCATGACTGTTTTGGGCAACTAGATGGGTGGTTGTTTATTTACTGAATTGGACTAACAGAAGAGCAGGTCTGGGGGTGGGGGATGAAGGTAGTTTGAGATCACTATAATACATCCATAATGCTGCTCTGTTGCCTGTTGAATGTATGACTCTGAAGCCCCAAAATGAGATCCACCTTGGAGATAGTAATGAAGATTTGGGGATCACCAGCCTGAGGTCCTATAAGTGAATGAAACTTCGCAGGAAGTCATGACCTAGACAGACAGGAAGATTAACATTTATGGAGTAAAGAGAAAAAAATAACAAGGACTGAGAAAGAGATGTCATTGGAAAAAAAGACAAAGCCAGGAGAGATGAATGATGTGGAAGCTAAGAGAAGAGAATGCATTAAGGAGTGGTGGTCTACAGAGTCACATTACTGAGGAGCAAAGCAAGTTGGGGACTGAGAAATATCTATTGATTTGGCTACAAGGAAGGTGTTGGTGACCTTGACAACAGTATTTTTGTGGAGTTGTGGGAGCAGAAACCATGCTCTGGAAGTTTGAGAAGATCCTGGAAAAGTCAAGTAGTTTGACTGTGGAGAGGAGGAGATGGGAAGGGAGTAGAGAGGGAAGAGGGAGGAGAGGGAAGCCGGGAAGAAGAGAAAACTGGATGGGAATGCAAGGCTGAAGGAAGGTTTTTGTGTGTTGTTTTGCAAATGAGAACTACCTGAGGATGCTTGAAACTGAAAGGAAGGAGCCAGTGGAATAAGGGAAGAAGATAATGGACAGTAGTAGGGTAGTCCCTTAGAAGGATGGAAGAGACTGGGTCCTTAGCAAGGGAAAGAATTAACCTTCAGAAGCTAATCTCATTGTAACTGGAGGAAAGGAAAAAAATGGGTGTGGATATGAATAATCTAGGAAGTGGGTCATGGGGGGGTAGTCCTTATCTAATGGGTTTTTGTATTTTCCTTCTGAAATAAGGAGAGACCAACTGCTGAGAGGGAAACGGGAGAAGGAAGAGAGAAAAGTTTGAAGAGCACAAATGAGATTTGAAGTGGTTACTGGAGAAAACCGGACACACTGCTAAGCAGCACTGAGGGCCCAGGTGAGGTGGGAGAAAGTACTAGGTATTGGCTGTGATCTCTTAGTCATTTGACCATTAGCATTTAGAAACCCCAGGATTGGTATGCAAGAAGAAGTTAGAATGATCCAACTTTGTTATATTCATTAGATTAGGTTACAAGTGACAGAAAAGCCCAAGTAACATTAAACATAAGAGGTTCACTGCTCTCTTACACAAAAATCCGACCAGACTAATAAAGCCAAAGTAGAGCACCAGGATGTCAAGAACCAAGATTCTTTCTAGCTCCTAGTTTTATTGTCCTCAGGATTTGACTTCTACATCCTGGTCCAGCAGTTTCTTCAATCCCTTCCTTTGTGTTTGTGTTCCAGTCAGCCGGAAGGAAGGAAGGATCAGGAGAAGCCCACATGCTACGGATACTTAAATTTATTGGCCATAGCACATGAAACATCTAGTTGCAAGGGACACTGACAAACAGACTTTATTATAGGTGGCCCTGTGCCCAGTTACATTTTAAATTAAAGGCTTGAACCCAGACCATAGCAGATACTAATAGGGTTTATCAAGGTGGGTACAACAGAATGGGGGTGGGAAGAAGAAATAGGCAGAGTCTGGGCAGATGCAAAATCTTTCAAAAATTAATCTCTGTTCTCTTGGACTGGGGTGCTGAGAGTAATCAGAAAGATTCTAGCATTGTGTTAGGGTAGCCCAATGAGGTTTGTATTAACTCCACTGTGTGGAAGAAGACTCAAGTCTCACCCAACAAATTGAAGCTCGCAGGGCTCAGTCCTGGTGAGTTTGACTCCCATGCCCAAATTCTTTCCATTACTTCCACGCTGCTCTTTAATGCCAAAGAGATAGACATGTCCAGCATGGGGACAAATACCCCTCATCAATCCTTTCCACACCTTAATCCAGGATGACAGGCAAGACTGGGTCAGTAGGATTATTTTCTCTTTAGAAGTGATGGCCTACCTACTGAATGTATGGTATGTGTTTGGTGTACAAAGCACAAAGGGCATAGGCAAGCCGGAGAGGCAAGATGCACAGCTTACAAAGCATCAGTGCCAATGAAAGGAACAACCACAAGGTGCACAGAGAAGATTCCTAGCAAGATAAAAAGTATTTCATGTCAATTGTCAAGCATTCACTATCAGATTCTGTGTATCTGCCTTTTTTGGTTTGTTTATTTATTTATTTATTTATTTATTTTGTAATCTCTACACCCAGTGCGGGGCTCAAACTCACAACGCTGAGACCAGGAGTTGTATGGTCTACCTACTGAATCAGCCAGGTGTCCCTGCATTTTTTTTTTAATTTCAGAAACTGTTCTTTTTCCCATTTTAATTTATTTTTGAAAGTTAATGCTTATGCCTGCCTGATACAAATGCAAAAGGTACAAAAAGTATACAGTAGAAAAATGTGTCTTTCTCCCTCTTCTGTGTCCCAGTTAACTTCCCTGGAGACATCCAATGTTGACAGTCAACCCTTGCCCTCTTCTTTCCTTTCTCCCCCTCTCCCCATTTTGGGTGAGGTACATCAAGCTGAGCTTTCCTCGTTTAGACCTCCCTAATGTAGCGATCTTGAAATGTATGCACTAAAAATCAGATATGCCAATAAAACAAAACATTTATTATCTATAATGACTTCTTGCTAAAAAGCCCCCATTCCTCATGTGAGTGGAAAGAACCTGATGTTGCTGATTAAGCATAGCTCAGTCCCTTTAGATTTAAAATAGTCTGTCTTGGGGCACTTGAGCCACTGGGTGGCTCAGTGGGTTAAAGCCTCTGCCTTGGGCTCGGGTCATGACCCCAGGGTCCTGGGATCAAGCCCCACATCAGGCTCTCTGCTCAGCAGGGAGCCTGCTTCCTCCTCTCTCTCTCTGCCTGCCTCTCTGCCTACTTGTGATCCCTGTCTGTCAAATAAATAAATCAATAAATCTTTAAAAAAAAAAAAGTCCATCTTGGTAAACCCTCAGTCCTTCCTCAGGGTTTGTCCTTCAGCCCCAGGCTTCTCTTCTGCAGGAGAGCTGCAGGGAAAGTCTGTCTGCCATCCAGACATCCAGGCCTTCCCAGCTTCCTTTGGTGAGGAGATTGTTCTCTCTAGGTTTGGGGCCTATACTGATTCCATATTCTACCAACAGCCACAGTCCCTGCCACAGCCTGCAGGGGTAATGACCCTTATACCTTCTTGGCCCAAAGCCAGACCTCCTCCAGCCCATTCATCCCATTAGCCTTTGCCATTCTCTCCTACGGAAAACACAACAGGCCCCTAGAACTGGAAGCACGGTCACAAGGCTTCTTGTTGTCTAACCGCCGCATTTCCACTTCTGTGTAGATGGCCTGGTTCCAAATGGAAAGCAGGGTACATATCTCTTCAGCTTTAGGACTCCGCCACCACTCACCTGGGGCAAGCCTGTGCTTATACCCTCTGAATCTTCCAACTTCCTGCCTGCTGCTTAAACTTGATCTTTTTTTCCTCTCATGGGAAAATGGCTCTGACGTCATATCCTGTGTTCTTCCTGGCACTATCTGCGATCTGCTCAGGGGCAGTTCTCCAAGCTCTGCCTCATTGGTAGATAAAGTTACATTTTTTTTCCCTCTCAACACAGTCTGGCCTTTGCTAGTCAAAAGCAGTTGATTTCAAACTATTGTCTTGCCACGAATTTTTTAAAAATCCTAGTTTGAAACTCAAAGCTAAATGATGACTTACCCATTCTTGGCTGTTTTCTCTCTCTCTCTCTGTAACTCAATGCATGCCATTGACTTGATGGGTGGGGGAGCCATGTGCACAAGGGTTTACTGTGAAGGCAACATAAGTTGGTTGGATATTTCACAAATGCTATTTCCATAACATCAGCATAAAGTTTCCTGTACTGGTCAAAGTGGTAACTTCCTTCCAGGGCCAAACTACTTGACTTTGTCCATGTGATAAATGCTACTAAGTTTGCATGTTGGGAAGTGGGTACACGCACTTCATGGTGTTGTAAGTGAACGTGACCAAAACTGAACTAGTGATTCCACCACAGTCCACCCCATTATGCCAGTACAAACTTGAGTCAACTGGCTTCCTTTCTTCTCCACACCCCACATATAATCCACCTGGTATTTGGGGCCACTAAGGGGAGGGGGAGATGGTCTCATCTTCATAGAAGCACTGTATGGACCAGCATATCCTCTTTACTGAAACCCTAGGCCAAGCCACCAGCTCCTGCAATTGTCTCCTCCCAGGCATTGTCTCCCCACTTCTGTGTTTAATTCCTACAATCCATTCTCCACAAAGCCCCAGACTTATCTTTTTAACATATCAGTTAGATTGTATCAACTTCCCAGCTTTCCTGCTTTAAATCCTCCATAAGTTTCCTGTGGGTCTTTGATCTGGCTGGGCTTCCCTCTTAAGTCTCATCTCCTCATCCCTTTCTAAGCTGTCCCCTTGCTCTGCTCCAGCCCCACTGCCCGTCTTTCTGCCCTCACATACACCAGGTTCATTTCTTTCTTTTAAAAGATCTTATTTGAGAGAGAGAGAGAGAGACAAAGAGAGCACAAGTGAGGGGTAGGGAAGGGCAAAAGGAAATAAAGCAAACTCCCTGCTGAGCAAGGAGCCCCATGTGGGGCTCAATCCCAGGACCCTGGGATCAGGACCTGAGCCAAAGGCAGATGCTTAACTGACTGAACCACCCAGACACTCCACACCAGGTTCATTTCTACCCCAGATCCTTTGCACTTACTATTTCTAGCAGAGCACCTCCTTAAAAAGCCACACTACTGCCCTTTTCTCAGCCTTCAAGTCTCAACTCAGATGCCACTAAATAACCACATCCCACCTCAGGTTCTATCTGCCATATTACCCTATTTAATCTTATTCATGGCACTTAGTTCCTGAAATTGTATTTATTTATTTACATGTTTATTACCTATCTCCCTCTCCTTTGGAATGCAACCACCATGGACAGGGACTTGGTTTGCCATCTTCAGTACTGTTATTTTTTGCAGCAAACAGTGCCTGGCACATGGTAAACATTCACTAAATATTAAGGGACTGAAACCAGCTAATTTCAATCAGGGGGCAAAGAAGGAAGACAATATTTTTTGAACTTCACAAGCACTAGTGGATACCTTTTTATTAGTTTACCATTTAGAATAAATCATTCTACTAGTTTCCTTGTAAGGGAATCCTACGATTAATGTGGCTTTCTAGGGAGAAATGTAGCTGCAAGACAGAAAAGCAATTTTTTCAAATAATTAAGTCAGATCAAAGCATAAATTGTTAGCCTTATTTGCCAGGTACGGAATTTGAATGATTGCATGTGTGCTGGTGTGTGCTTAACCTGCTGCCGGCTGCTTGCTATTTTAGGGTCCATGACTGCTGAATGTTGTTGACTTGATTTCTTTCAAGTATGACTGAAGAGGCAGGGCTGATCAGAGGCAAGATGTGAAAAAAGAGGAAATATGATTTTTTTTCAGCCACACTATGAAACAACTACCAACAATCATTAGGTATTTCTTGTACTTTCAAAACTGAACATGAGGCTCTCCTTGATATAGGCTACGAATTTGAAAAAGTGATATACTGGAAAATCTTGGAACAGCTGCATAGAACTGAAGCAGGGACTTTAAAGTGTCCCTTTAAAGGAGACACTTTAATAGGAGAAAAATTAGGCTCCTCTTGGTCAAAATAGATGAGGTCAAAATCCTTCTCCTACACTTGTGTCAAAGTCTGAAATGCCTACTTCTAGAGCTTGTGTTCATATCCAGGGTTTTGCTTTTAAAACGCATGTATTCCTGGAAATAGAGGAGACTGATTCATGAAGATATTGGAACTATTCAGATCCATGTTTCTTCCACTGGGAGAGATTATCTGTAAGACAGCCTGAAAGAGAAAGGCAGAAATGCACTGGAGGAGACTAGAAGCACAAGTCTAGCTTTTCTGAACATAGAATGGACCCAGTACAGTACAGTAGTCATTGAACTACTTTGGAGAATAATATTGTAGGGAGAGTTTTTAAGAGTGAGTTTTGTCATGTGAGTTCATCTGGAAAAAAAAGGATTTTTTAGACTTTCAGTGTTGCTATGCAATATGAATTTTAATGGATTTTTTCCTAGTTAAGGTCCCAACAGGAAACAGATGGCACAATTAAATTAGGATAATTTGAAGAGAGTTTCTTTTCAAAGAGACTATTTACAAAGGGCTGCAGGGGTGTAGTGGAAACCCATGGGATAGTCTAGGAAGTAAGAGTTAGAAGCTGCAGAGTGGCTGACACCCTTTAGCCCTAAAGGGTGATTTTCAGAGCTTGGAAAGGGAGAGCTATTCAGAGTAGACCACAGTAAGAGGAGCAATGACCTTGACACAGCCAGCCAGAGGCAAACCCATTGGGAAAAAGCCAACAGATGAACACTTTGACCTTCTTCTTCACCCTTTCTCTGGTCTTCCACCAGGGCTCCCCACTGGCCAAACCCAACTGGAGGCTAAAAGGAAAGGGGACAGGGAGGAAGACAGGCCATGAAAGAGGGGTCTCAGGAGCAAGTGGAAGATACCCAGCATAATGATGCTTCTGTTCACTTGATAAGAAGTTCTGAGAAAGAGCCAGCCAACATCCCTCCCCTTTCCCACTCCAAGCTTTCAGAGTGAAACTGCTGTGGGCTGTGGAGAGGAAAAGATGTGTCCTTAAAATCAGATTTGGAGTTCTGATTAATATCTCAGAATTATACCTAATTTCTGCATGACTGTGTTTCTAATGGAAATTGTTAGTCCATGACATCAGAATGGCTGGAAAATTTAAGGGCCTACCAGAATTTTCATCCCAGAGCAGAGAAAGGTGACCTTGCTCTCCTCTTGGACTACCTGCTGACTTTATATATATGTAAAGTCACAGTGGGGACAAAAATAAATAAGATTACATTTTGGTTAGGTCAGAAATTTGTACTTATTCAACATACTACTCACATCACCTTTACCAACTTTTTCACCTTATAGGTCATGAAACCTATAAAACATTTGAGAGAGCTTGATTTCCATGCCCCATTTCGGCAAGCCATTTCACAGTCAAATCCTAACTAGAGGTAGGACTTAAGATATCTATAGGATATGCAGCTACAGGCTTCCATAGGCAGTTAGCACAGGAGAAAATTTCAAACAAGATCAAATACTTGGTTAGCTATCTGGGCTGTCTTTTGGGCTGCAGACATTACCCTTAGGTGGTGCAGTATGTGGTGAGTAGGGGAGTCCCACTGGCTAGGTCAGGCTTCCTTGTTACAATGATTTGGGCCTCTGCTCTGAGGTTTAGACCTTAGTTTTATAATTCAGAAACTCAATTCATCTGTTCACCTGAGAATAATCAGGTTTTGATGAATTGAAGCATTTGCCAATCTGGCTACAGGTTTCAATCAAATGTCCATTGAATTACCCTGAGAAATGTTATTGTCGAAAAGGCAAGAGTAGTGTTCAGCTGGTCAACACTCTGTGGCTGAATTGTTTGGAGAAGAAATGTAGACAGATCAGACATTCACTTCCATTCTCAAGAAAGTAACTCAAATTGTAAGTACCACTGATTGTGGGTCAAAGATAAAAATTCACATGTAAGTGACAACATATACTATTAATAAATTACTGATGATATGCCCTGCATTTTTACAAATTCCTGGGTATTTTTTTTATTTGTATATATGACAAAGTAGCAAAACCCTGGCATCATAAAACTTTGACCAGCCAGAACTTAATTAGAACCCTAAATTTAAAATGATTTCTTTTGGGGACACCTGGCTGGCTCAGTCAGGGGAACATGCAATGCTTGATCTTGGGGTTGTGAACTCGAGCCCCACGTTGGAGGTAGAGATTACTTAATAAACTAAAGTGTTTTTTAAAAGAAAGACTTTATTTTGGTACATGTTCTAGTTAACTAATTCTTCTCAGTTCCAAATCCCTCTTCAGTGTCCTGTTCTGTGAGGCGGCAGCTGAAACTGTAAACATTTCTCCTTTGTAGCTGGCCGTGATGGTTTGTGAATAAAGAGCACTGAAGGGCCACTGCAGGGGTAAGTTCTTTTCTTCCCTGTGTTGAGGGGACTTTCCTTCTCCTGCGGTCCATGGCAGCCATGAGCACCAGAATTTCAGCTGTGCTCAGTCCTGCAGCAAGTCTCACAGGCACCCCAGTATGACCTCTTGCTTCCCCACCTGCCTTTCAGCACCTCACTACACCCTCTTCAGTGAGGTCAGCCTCTCAGGCTTGGGGGAAGAAAGGCTCTGTTAACTGTATTCCTTCCTTGGGCCTGCAGCCCTAGCCCTAAAGCAGGCGTCCTGGGATGGGGGTGGGAAGCAGGATGGGGGAGGGTGGTGGTGGTGAAAAGGGCTTTTGGGGCAGGAGTTTGGTGTGAAATGTCAGGGATTACCAATGGTGTGTGCAGCCCTCCAAAGGAGCACAGAACTTAAACAGATATACAGTGTATCTGGAGCACTAAAATTTAACACAAGGGAGGCACAAAGGGGGGAAAAAGTCTAGGAAATCTCTTTAGGGGAGCAATAATGGAAAAAAGTTAGGGAACAGTGTTCAAAAAGCAGCAGCAGCTCCCCATACCCACTATCCCTCATTCTTTAGGATCCCCTTTACTCCATAGTAGTTAATCCCATTTTTAGTTAATCTAATTCATATTAAACTTTCCCTGTTCCAATTATTATATGGTTTCTGTCATCTAACTGGACTTTGATACAGTGCACTTGACTTTTATGATAAAAAGGCAAATCAGAGGCTGAATTTAAAAAAAAAATTTCAAGCCATTTACTAGAACCTGCAGAGATTATTCTCCAGCTACTTATATCTTGTACAGTAGGAATATATGTTCAGGATAATGATCTGGAGACCATAATAGATATTAAATGACCAAAGATAGGCTGTTAGTCTGAACCTGGTGAAGCAAAAAGATTGGTAAAAACTAGTTGAAGCCACACAGGTTTTCTGGATAGCATTTAACTGGTCCAACACATACTATCACAATTGAACACCTTTCTCGCTTGTAACTCTTTTTTTTTTAATTTATTTATTTTTTTATTTAAGCTTTATTTAAACATATAATGTAACCCCACCACCCTCTCCCAACCCCTCTCCCCCCCACCCCCCTCAGTTTGTTTTATGACATTAAGAGTCTCTTTTGGTTTGTCTTCCTCCCGATCCCATCTTGTTTCATTTTTACTTTTCCTACCACCTTAGCTCCCACCCCCGTTGCATCTCCACTTCCTCATATCAGGGAGATCATGTGATAGTTGTCTTTCTCCAGTTGACTTATTTCGCTAAGCATAATACGCTCTAGTTCCATCCATGTTGTCGCAAATGGTAAGATTTCATTTCTTTCGATGGCTTGTAACTCTTAAGTGCCAGAATCTAATAATGATGACAGTGATAGTAATGATAGCCAACATTCACTGGCTACTTACTAAGCTCGTCACTCGGACAAGAGGGCTGAGAATGAATAGGAAAAAGCCCAACGTACGAGGAAGGAGGCCAACTAGGAAGCTGCTACAGGAGTCCCAGCATGAGGTGACAGTGGCCAGGACAAGGGAGGCAGAGGGTATGCAGCTGCCTCACTGGTGCCCAGAGCAGAAAGGGCTCTTTAGCCAGTTCAGCAATCTTTCAGTTTACCGCCAGAGAAGCAGGACTTGAGTTAGAGGTAGAATATTTAGCTCCTACCAGGTGGCCAGTACTCTGTTACCCAAAGGTAGGGGGACTCTATAATAACCACACGTCCCTTTGTGCCTTGTGGTCCCTTGGAAAGCTATAAAATGATAATGCCAATAGAAGAACACGTAGAATATATTTCAGACTTTGGGGTGGGGAAGAACTCTAAGTCAGCCCCAAAAAGCACAGCCATAACCCAAAATTGTGGCAGATTTAGCCTCACCAAAATTAAGGATTTCTGTTCAATGAAGGCTGTTGTCGACAGACTTATGCAGACAGAGGACAGACAGAAAGAAAATATTTAGAAGATATTTCAAACCAACAGAGAATTAAAATCAAACATATGTATGATTTCACTCATATGTGGAATTTAAGAAACAAAACAAACGAGCAAAGGGGAGGAGAGAGAGAGTCAGGCAAACCAAGAAACAGACTCTTACCTCAAGAGAGCAAACTCATGGTTACCAGAGGGGGAAGTGGGTGGGAGATGGGTTAAATAGGTGATGGGGATTATGGAGGGCCCTTGTGATGAGCACAGGTGTTGTATGGAAGTGTTGAATCCCTATATTGTACACCAGAAACTAAAATCACACTGTTATCCAACCTGGAATTTAAATAAAAACTTTTTAAAAACCTAGCCTATATAAGGAGCTCTAGCAAATCAAATAAAGTACCCAAAAGAAACTGTTAGAGAAGAAAAGTACTCAATGACACTTGTTAAAAACAGTAAAGCAGATTTCAGGATGATCGCAGTGGGGTTTTACAGTAGGGGGAATTGGGCTAAACTCAGAATACAGTGTGGCCCAGTGGGAATTTGTAGCTAAGGAGGGGGGTGGGGTCAGTGGGTGGAAAATTACTAAGAGGAAACATTGGGGATAAGAGGGCATCTGGCTAACCCCAGGTCCCAAGATTCTTGCTGAAGGCAGGCCAGGGAGACAGACATCCCCTGGGGGCAGTGAAGCACAAGGAACCTGATCATGTCTCATGGCGGGGGAGGGGGGGAGTCTTGCTGAAACTGGATTTTATAAGGAAGTGTGCATAATGGGCCTAGGAGAAGGTTCAGGAGACTGAGTAGTTCTGTCGGGCACAGAATTTTGTCAGAGCATCAACAGAGCCTATGAATAGCCAGTTCTCAGAAGTGGAAAGCTGAATCACCTGGAAGAATTGAAGAGAAGTTCGATATTATAGGTAAACAGGGAAACTGCCTATTAAGACTAATTACTCTCACACCCAATAGATTTGTAAAAATTAGAAAGCTGGGCAATGACTTGGCAGTCTTGCCAAAGATGTGGGGAAACAAGAACCCTCATATGCCGCTGGCATGACTGTAATTAGATATGGGCACTCTGTGTGCACCCATGCTCGCATACATGTACACTAGAATTCTATGGATGACTCAGGAATCCCTCTTCACACAGATTCCTAAGGAGACGTGTATGAATGTAGGAATGTGTTTATCACAGGCTCTTTCATGGTACAAAGGAATTGGAGGCAGTCTGGGTATCTATCACTAGAGGAGTGGATATGTTAAATGTATTGGACACATAATATGAAACTGTTGCAGCAGTTCAAAGAAATTAGCTACATGTGCATAAAGGAACAAGGAAAGAACTTAGAAACAGCATTGTGTAAAAAAGCAATAAACAGGGACGCCTGGGTGGCTCAGTTGGCCCAACTCTTGATTTCGGGTCAGGTCACGATCTTAGGGCGGTGAGATTAAGCCCTGTATTGCCCCGTGTCACCCTCCCCACTGGGTGTGGAGCGTGCTTAAGATTCTCTCTCTCCCTCTCTTTCTGCTCCCCCCGAAAAAAAAAAAGCAATAAACAGAATAAGGGTCATTGAACAATACAGATTGAAAACACATACATTCATAAAACAACAGTATAAAATCCAACTCAGGGATACACGCATTTCCAAGCACATATTAAATCCATTAGAATGGCTGTGGATGCTGGAGATGAGTGGGGAAAGGGAAAAGAAAAAGAAAAAGAAAATAATAAAGTAAAATAAAACAAGAAAAGACCTCACATGGATGATTGTGTACCATGAGCTCCGGAGGGTGATTAACTCAAGTCTTTGCGAATTCAAAAAAAAAAAAAAAGAATCTAAATCCTATATTTCTTGAACTTTTTTCATTCGGCAAATGAGAAGTGATGTTTGCCTTTTTTAGATAATCCATGTAAACGGCTGAGTGAGTAGCCCATCCATCTACCCAGGCTTTCCAGGTCTCAGGAGATATTTGAGCAAAGCAGACACCTATGAAAAGCCAGTGGGGGAGAACGTGTGGAGGATATACCTGTAAACCGAATCCTAGAAACTAAAGACTAATTGCAGCCTTATTTATGAAACTAGAAATGCAGTGCAAAACCCATAATGATGAACATATTGTAGTGGCAGATCTGTAACCCGACTTGGTTATTTCCATCCAGCGAAGAGAAAATTTGAGATATTATTTAACTATGAAAAACAGAAGACACAAACAGGTAGTTCCCAGATATCCGCAAAGACCATTCAGTTGGCAAAGGGGGATTATGTGGCATCAGCAGGCACTATAAAAATGCATATACATATACGTCTATGTGCTATAAAGTTTTTTAAAGTGAATTACCTCAGGATTCTGTTTGCTTCAGAATGCCTTCAATCAAACAGGAAACAGCCCTGGTTTGATCCCAGGGCTCTTTCTTTTTAAACCTGCCAGGTCTGTCCTCTTGAAGGGAACAGGAGCGAGTGAGCCTGAATATTGCTCTGTTTCTGAGAAGGGCCGCATTACACCACCTACAGAATGAATCAGTTTGCCCCTTTTCCGTTCATTCTTTCTCTTTTTCAACTGCCTGCCTAAACAGTGGATCGCTGGGAATTCATTTGTCTTTTGTTTTGGATGTTTTTTTTATTTTTGGTTTTTCGGTTACCTTTAAAACTGTAGACACCTAACTTAAAGGACACTCCGAAGTCAGCAGGATCTGCTTTCCAGAGAAAACCTGAGAGGTGGGGAAGTGAGGGAATGAGGAGTGAATTCTTGATTCTTTAGTGCTACACTAACACTTGCTCCCACCGGAGTTGTCCTTTGTCCTTAAAAGCCCCTTTCTTTGCCATTAGAAGGAATAATTCTATAAAATGTATTCCATCAGGATACTGAGTTATTTGAAAACATTTTCTTGCCTTACACAGGTCTCACCTGCAGGCTTCGCTGCCAGTATATCAGGGTAGCCTTCAGCAGCAGGCCAATTAAAGAGAACTTTAAAATGCATGTACACGTGAATGGATGTAAGTTTTCAAAAACGATATATCGATATACTACTAAAGTTAAACTATCACAAAGCCTTAGAACTTTATAGAAGAAAAGAACCTTAGCAATTTCTGATCTCAGCTTCTTTGTTTCTTTTCTGTCTCCCCTTCAGCGTACTCAGTAGCAACGTGTTGACATAAGGAGTCCCACCGGAGAAGGGCAAACATCTATACCATAGCTTGGAAAGATCCTCTCTCTCCTTCTTACCCCACACCTCATTTTTAGAGACCATTTGGTACCAGTGAATGATAAAAATGGTAGTGTGATTTACACACTTTTCTTGTTTTATTGACGAGACTATTGCTTCGTCTTGAACTGGAGGACATAAGGCAGCCGTCTACAGGGTCCTGGAATACGAAACGAGTCCCCACTTGCAGAGCAGCTCTGAGTACATATATATTGTTTATTGCCCTTTTTAACCTTACAATTAAATTCCACACTGCCTCTGCTATTGATTCATGTATTCAACTAAAATGTTTCTATCGGCTATTAGTATTAAATTATTTGCTATTTATCAAGAGCCTAATGGGGTGTCTGGCTGGTTCAATCACTGGAGCAAGGGACTCTTGATTTTGGGGTTGTAAGTTCAAGCCCCAGGTTGAGTGTAGAGAGTACTTAAAAATAAATAAACAGCCTAAAATATTGTTAATTAATTAATGACTTTTATGATACAGTAGTTGACTGTTTTTCAAAAGCCAGCATCTGGCTTTTGGATTTTTAAAAAATTTTATCACGCATATTCATGTGGAAAAGTTGCAAAATATGGACGAACAAAAAGAGACAATTTTTCATAACCTCACCACATACAGAAAATAGCATTTTCCCATATATACTTCTAATTTTTGTCTTAAACAAGATTTTACTTCAAAATTTTCACTCAAATAGACCTGTTTCTACAAAGGTGAGCTTCTGAGAAACCAACTTCCTTTGTGCAGACAGCAGATTCTGCTCTGGAGGGAAGGAAGTGGCGCATATCCTGCCTAACAGGGGATCATTGTTTCTCTATCAGAACTGGCTTAGCGCCTTCTTCAGCCAGAAGGACAATTATGTGACAGAATCCAAGAGAACCAAGTGGCTTAAAGGCAAATTTTACTCACATATGGAGTGTGTTAGGCACTTTCCACACCTTCAGTATGATTATTACAACCCAGAAAAACTTGAGCTTGAATCCCAGCTATTCCTTACTAGCCTGGTAATGGTGGGTAAGTTAAGAAGGCCCTTTGCCACAGTCTCTTCATCTCTTAAATAGGAACAACGAGAGTACCAACCTCACCTGGTTCTCATAAAGACCAGTGAGCTTCCAACCGAGTCCTGATTGCCTGGCCTGCTGTAAGACTTCAACAAATGTCGGCAACATTATTGTTGTGGTTGTGGATTGCCATGGGGATTATATGAAATACTGTATTTGAAACTCCTGCCACACTTTGGCATTATTATTACAATACTTAGTATTACGGGGAGGGTTTGTTTTCAACCACCCACATTTTCCTTTGGCAGCACTCTCCGGTTTTTGACTCCAGTCCAGGGCTGTTTGGTAGAACTTTCTGTGATCATAGAAATGGTCCATAATCTGCACTGGCCAGTATGGTAGCCATCCACCAAATGTAGCTAGTGAGCTCTTGAAATGTGGCTAGTACAACTGACGGGTTGAATTTTTAGTTTTAATTCTATTTAATTTTCATTAATTTAAATAGTCACAGCTAATCCCCTGATTTCTCTCTGTTCCTACTCCGGTCTGATTGCTTCAATTGCCTTTAAGCATATGCAAATTCACCTGTAGGGACTCTAGGGAAGATCTCCTCATTCACATTCAGTTTTGAATACCGTCATTTTCTCCATGGTAGGTTCTGGATAAATGATAAATTACAGTGCCGCCATTCATAAAGTAAAAACAATCTGGGGGCGCCTGGGTGGCTCAGTTGGTTGGGCGACTGCCTTCGGCTCAGGCCATGATCCTGGAGTCCTGGGATCGAGTCCCTAAGCGGGCTCCCTGCCGAGTAGGGAGTCTGCTTCTCCTGCTGACCTCTCTCCTCTCATTCCCTCTCTCTCTCCCTCTCAAATAAATAAAATCTTAGGAAAAAAAAAAAACCAATCTGGATGGATTTCCAGCGTCAATCTTCTCCACCAAGTCTGGCTTTCCATAAGCGTTTTGGGTTTTTTTGTTTTTATTTTTAAGATTTATTTATTTATTTTAGAGCAAGAGCATAGGTGAGGCAGAGGCAGAGGGAGAGAAGCAGACTCCCCACTAAGCTCAGAGCCTGAGGCAGGCCAATCCCACCACCTCTGAGACCGCAACCCAGACTGAAACCAAGAGTCCAACGCCAACCCACTGAGCCACCCAAGTGCCCCTTCATCAGCATTTTGTAAACTTGCATGAGAAGAACTTAATAACCTTAAAAAAAAATTTGGCAGTTTAATCTAAAAGGCTGTTTTATCAAGCCCCTCGTTGAACATAGAGCTTACTTTAGAAGGAAGGAAGGAAAGAACGAATAACTGCTTTACAGATCTGGAATGAAAAGGGAATGATATCTCTGCCATCAGCTACTCTCTCTCACAGTCCCCAGTGGGGTAATTCTTGATCTGCTCTGATTCTGTGTGGTTGGGTCAGTTCTGTGCTTCCCTGTGGCTCTTGGCCCCCTCCTGAGCCTCAGGCTGACAGCCTTCACCCATCCCTGGTGTGGAGCCAGAGCTGGATAGGCTCTCTGAAGGCAGCCACTGAGTAACTCCTTTTCCAGGTTCCAGGGTCCCTGCTTCTCTTCTCTGTTATGAAGCCAATTTCAGCTTCAGGGTTTAGATAAATCACCTGACCCTCATATCAAAGAAAGGTTATAAAACCCAAATCAATTTTCTTTAGGGAAGCCTAGCTCTTCCCTCTCCTGGGGAAAGGCTGCCACCTGCTGTACGAGATCAGCATTGGGTTTTTCCAAGGTCACTGAATGGCCACTTCCTCTATACAAATGAATGTATTGCACAACCCCACCTGCCTTCTTCTCAGTGCGTCAGGTGTGCAAAGAGGAAAACCAGTAGACATTCCAAAACTGGAGGGCACCAAAGCAGACTCATCCATAGGACCGGTGCTCAGAAGGAATTGGCATCTCTCTCTGATTAGAAGAGAATTTATTCTTCACCACTCAGCATTATTTTTTCAAGTTGGCTCATAATAACCTACATAAAATCTCTTGTTGTTGAGAGGCTGATTATTTCTTGACTCTTCCAATTCTATGTATCTTTATCTATTCTTCACCGTCCTGGCAAGTCTTTGGTAGGAGAAAGGATGAGAAAAGAATAAAAACTGATGATTTACAGGGTAGCACCCTTGAGCCTTGCACTCTTTCTTCAGAAATCCTAAAACTCAATGAAATGCACTGTAGTGACGAGTACTGATGGCTGCTATCCGAGGCATGGTTGAATCTTAGAAGCAGCACGTTGAGTGAAGTAAGGCAGACACCAGACAATATGCCATCTACTAATACAAAGTTTGTAATGGAATTCTATGTCTATAAAGTTCAAAAACAGTCAAAACGCAATGAAGCTGGTAGTGGTTAACTATGGGGGTGGGACAGTGGTGGGGTTTAGGACACACAATCCCCAAAGATGGCATCTTGGCATATTGAATATTTTAAGCTGAGAGAGTTAGAAAAGAGAGAACAGGAAGGTCACTCTGATCTCTCCCCCTCATCATTTCCCCCTTCTCCTCTGAAACAGGTCATAAAACTCGTGTGAGAGTTGCCCTCCCTATACCCAGAAGAAAGACTCATTCTTATCTTGAAAGATAAAGAGGCGCCAGGAAGAATCCTAACAAACAGATCTTGCTAAGTTCCCCTAGTTTACTGTAATTATCTCATACTCTTTAACCTATCACACTCCTCCATAACTGTCCACTTGTCATCAAACCTAGCATTAAAAATACACAACTCTGTGGTTTTTTGGGGGGCGGGGGGTCTTCACTTCCTGATGAAGGTTCTTAAGTAAAACTCATATTAAATAAATGTGTATGCTTTTCACCTGTTAATCTGTCTTTGTAAGTTTAATTTTCAGGCCCAGCCAAGGACCCTAAGAGGGTCCATGAAAACCTGTTCTTTGCCTACAGCAATGTATTGATTGATGTAGATGATTGAAGTATTGATATATATCAATAAGAAATCCTTGTTAGGGAAATTAAATATTTATGAGTAAAATAATATGATACCTGAGTTGTTTTTTTAAGAAAAGTGCAGAAAAATAACTAGGTATGGATAGATAAAACAAAAATATAGAATTCAATGGTGTTAAGTTGTAGGATGGATACATCAAAGTCCATTATTCTATTCTTCTACTTTTATGTATTTGAGTGTTTTTATAATAGTTTTTAAAAATCATGTATGAAATTTTAATCTTAGTTAAGACAACACAAAATCTAAAAGTCATAAATTAAAATTAAAAAAGAGTCTTCCACATCTGTTCCAGCTCTTCTCTTCTATCATAAAGTCTATAAAGTAAAATGCTGGCTTTGCTAGCCCCCTGGCATTGAGGCCAAATGTGACCTAATGCTAATAATGAAGGTGTAGGCAGAAATCATACATTATAGCCACAGACATAAATAATATAAATCAAAATAACAGTGAAGTATCATCTATTTTTCATCTATTGGATTGATAAAGATCAAAGAGTTTGTTAATACCAAATGTTGACAGTTTGAGGACACAGTTCCGACACAACACTGTACGTTAGCTAACTGGAATTAAAATAAAAACGTCAAAAAACATTTTTTTTTAAAAAGAGTGGGCATGGAAAGGAGGCAACAGGGAGAAGAGTCAATGTAGAGTCAAAGTGGATTCATTATATGACTGACTAAATATGGAGAAAAGGTTCTAAAATTACTAGGGATCTTAACAGAAATAGGGAGTCAAGGGGAGGCACTTGTTTGGAGAAGTAGATAAATAATTCAGTTTAGAATATGTTACGTTTTCTGATACTTTCACAAAGTCTCTCTAGATCTAGAGTCTAGATGTTTAGATGCTTATATAGAAGATTAATAATTTCACTAAGGAATAATCCATGAACTCACCAGAAGGCAAACTGAACGAATACCACTTAGTCTCAATTGTAAGTAGGACCCACTTTAAGAAAATGTACTTCAAACAATGGCCAAACTTTCTTTTTCTTCTACCCAACTGGCAAAGATTTTTTTTTTAATAATTTAGTTTGACAAAGATGTAGGGAAATGGACACTTGTCGTATAGGTTGGTGTCCATATAAGTGATTACAACTTCTGGAAGACAATTTTACAGTATATAGCAAAAACCTAAGAAGTGTTAGGCCTTTTGAGCCATCAATTTCAATTCTACCTGAAGAATATATGTAAATATTTTTATTTAATTGTTTTCCATCAAACTCATATATGTACATGGTACTAGAAAAATAAATTATTCTAAAAGACATAAAAGAACACAGTACAAACTCTCCTCCCTCTCATAATACTATTGAAAGCCCACCACTTCCAATGTCTAGCTGTTTGATCTGTTATTTACATCTTTATGTTTAAATAATTTATTCAGCTATTTCTTCGTTTCTTTTTTTTCTTTAAATATAGTTGACACACGATGTTACATTAGTTTCAGGTGTAAAACGTAGTGATCCAACATGTTTATACATTATGCTTTGCTCACAACAGTGTAGCTGCCATCTGTCTCCGTACAAGCTATTACAATATCATTGACTATACTCCTTATGCTGTGCCTTTTATTCCCATGGCTTGTTCATTCCATAACTAGAAGTCTGTATTTCCCACTCCCCTTCATCCATTTTGCCCAACCCCCTCCACAGCTCCCCTCAGTAACCATCAGTTTGTCCTCTGTATTTATAGGTCTGATTCTGCTTTTGCTCATTCATTTGTTTGTTTTTTAGATTCCATTTATAAGTGAATCACATGGTATTTGTCTTTCTCAATCTGACCTATTTCACTTAGCATAAGACCTTCTATGGCCCTTCCATGTTGTCCCAAATGGCAGAATCTCATCCTTTTTTTAAGGATACATAATGATCCATTTTGTGTGTGTGTGTGTGTGTTTACCACATCTTCCTTATCTGTTTGATGGACACTTAAATTTCTTCCATATCTTGGCTCCCCTAAATACTGCTACAATGAATATAGGGATGCATACATCTCTTCAAATCAGCGTTTTTATTTCCTTTGGGTAAATACCAAAGGAATGGTATTAATGGATCATATGGCATTTCCATTTTTAATTTTTTGAGGAAACTCCATACTGTTTTCCACAGTGGCTGCACCAGTTTACATTCCCTCCAATAGGGCCCAGGGGTTCCTTTTTCTTCATTTGCTCACCAACACTTGTTTCTTGTATCTTTTATTTTAGCCACTCTGACAGGTGTAAGGTGATGTCCCATTGTGGTTTTGATTTGCATTTCCCTAATGACCAGTGATGCTGAGCATCTTTTCAAGTGCCTGTTAGCCATCCATATGTCTTCTTTGGAAAAATATCTGCTCAGGTCCTCTGCCCACTTTTTAATTGGATTGTTTGGTTTTTTGGTGTTGAGATGTATGAGTTCTTTATGTATTTTGGATATTAACCCCTTATCAGTTATATCACTTGCAAATATCTTCTCCCATTCAGAAGGTAGCCTTTTTGTTTTGCTGATGTTTCCTTTGTTGTGCAGATGCATTTTATTTTGTTGTTGTCTCACTAGTTTATTTTTGCTTTTGTTTTCCTCACCTTAGGAGACTTATCTAGAAAAATGTCCCTAGGGCCAGGGTCAGAGAAACTACTGCCTGTGTTCTCTCATAGGATTTTAATGGTTTCAGGTCTCTCATTTATGTCTTTTTGCTCAGCTCTTTTTTGATTTGTCAACTGAAAATATACTCTATTGACATCTTGCTATGGTAGTTGAGGATTTAGCTTTTCATTCAACTGCCACCTCCACTTCCCCACCTCCTCCCACTATAGTTTATCATAATCTTTAAATGTCATGTAGCAAGACTTTTGGGCAAAAACTTCATAAGGCAAAAATGTGTTGATTAATTCAGTAGTCAATATTTACATACTTATGAATATAAAGATTTTCAAATGTCGAACAGCTGGCAATATATTTTTTTCAAACCTGCAAACACAAAGCCGTGAAACAATTTATCAGCTCTCTTTTTTTTCCTCAAAAAAATCCATCCTCTTTTTTTCATATTGAAGTGTAGTTGACACACGGTGCTATGTCAGGTGTATAGCAGAGTGATTTGACAAGTCTATTCATTACACTGTGCTCACCACAAATGTAGGCACCATCTGTCCCTTGTCCACTTGATTAACCAGGATGGCTGTGCCCTAGGCTTTGAGGCATCACTGTCATTCTAGGACTTCCTTTCATCCTCTAGCTTAGTTCTCCCATTTACTGGACTCTTGGTCTTCTTTCTTTGTTGACTCTCGTATCTCTGAAATAGTAATTTCCTCAGAAAGGGTACATAAGATGTAAATTTTTGAGATCTTGATTCTCTAAAAACGTCTTTATTCTATGCTCACACTGTATTGATGGTTGGATATAAAATTTGTAGTGAAACACAATTTCACTTCAGAATGTTGACAATAACATTCCATTGCATTCTAGAACTGAGTGATGCTTGTTGAGAAGGGTGAAATTATTGCCCCCCGCCTTCTTTTGAATGGTTGGTTTGTTTTGCCTTTATTTTGACACAATCAGTTTTCTCCTCTTTGGAAACTTTTATGATCTTTATTCTCAGTGCTCCGTTTCATAATCATGTCCTTGTTATAGGCCTTTTTTCATTCATTGGGCCGGATATTTCAACCTGGAGATTCGTGTTCTTCAATCAGATGGTTTTTCTTGGGTTTTGTCTATAATTTTTTCTCCTTCATTTTGTTCTATAGTGTCTAGAACTCCAGCTGAAATGGAATTTCTGTTTGATGTTTGTTAAGTTTCCTAACTTTCCCCCCTATTTTCCATCTCTTTGTCTTTTTGTTTGATGTTCTGGGACGGATCTCCACTGTTCTCTAGACCTTTTTTTCTGATTTTTGTTTCAGTGATTATATTTTTTATTTTTTTTTTCAGTAATCTCTACACCCAACATAGAGCTTAAATTCATGATCCCAAGATCAAGAGTCATACACTCCACCAAATGAGGCAGCCAGGCACACTATATTTTTAATTTTTTTTTTTTAAGGATTTTGTTTATTTATTTGAGAGAGAGAGAGAGAGAGCATAAGCAGGGGGAGGGGCAGAGGTAGAAGCAGACTCCCCATTGAGCAGGGAGCCATCAAGGCTCAATTCCAGAACTCCGGGATTATGACCAGAGCCTAAGGCAGACATTTAACTGACTAAGTCACCCAGGTGCCCCAGTTTTTAATTTTCAAAAATATTTTAGAAAGAGTATTTTTTCTTGGTTGTTGGGTTCCCCCCTACCCCTAGCATCCTGCATTATGTTTGTTTCCTCTGAGTTCCTTTTTGTTTGTTTGTTTGTTACCTATGATATTGTGGGGTTTTCTTCATTGTCTGGTCTCTGTTCTTTTTGTAAGTGAGAAAAATCAACTAAGAAAGCAAATTGAAAGCCCTTGCTGGGGTGGGGGGAGGGGTCAAATGGTGGGATCCTTTTAGGGTGATACTTTGATACACTGACCTTTTTATTGGCTGATTATAAAACGCCAGTATAGGACAATACTTTTTTCTCAGGGTATTTAGTTTGTCCATTGAAGAATTCTCCATTCCCCTGTCTTAAATGTTTTCTGATCAAGGTGTAGAAAAAGATGTGAGCAACATTTGAGTTACTACTATGTACTGACCTTGTTTGTATATTTAGGCTGTTGCAACCAAAGAAATTCAGGTTACATGTCTGTAACATGTATACCCACATGAAAAAATAGCCTGGAAATACACATACCAAAATTTGAAAATCATTATCTTATTGTGGATTCATGGGTGATTTTAATTTTCTTCTTTTTTCTATAAAACTCATATGTATTTTTCAAGATTATGTAGTAAAAGCAAACCATAAGAAACAAATTTTTTTTAGTGGACAAAAAATTTCAATAGATATTTCACCAAACAAGATACACAGATCGCAAGTAAGTACCTGCAAAGAGGCACAATATCTTTGGTCATTAGGGAAATACAAATTAAAACCACAATGAGATACCACTATACACTCACTAGAATGGCTTTGAAAAACAAAAGTTACAGAGGTGCCTAGCTGACTCGTAGAGTATGCAATTCTTGATATTAGGGTCTGGAGGTTGAGCTCCATGTTGGGTGTAGAGTTTACTTTAAAAATAAATAAATAAAATCTTTAAAACAAATAAATAAAAATAAAAACAAAGCTACAATAACTGGTGCTGGTTAGAATGCAGAGCAGTTCTCATCCATTGTAAGTGGAGAGGCAAATGCTGCAACTCTGGAAAGCAATTTGGCAGTTTTTACGAAGTTATGCACTTACCATATGACCAAGTAATCCCATGCCCAGATATTTATCCAAGAGATATGAAGGTATATGTTCAAACAAAAACCTGCATGCGAGTATTTATAATAGATTTATTCATAATAGACCAAACCTGAAAACATTCCAAATATCCTTTAACTGTAATACCTCTATACCATGGAATACAACTCAGCAATTAAAAGAAATGAACTATTGATACATCAACAATTTGGATGAATATGGATGCATTTGAGAATGCATTATGCTGAGTGAAAGATGCCAGACTCAAAAGACTGTGTATTATCTGATTCCATTTATATGACATTCTGGAAAAGGCAACACTATAGGAATAGAAAACAGATTGGTGGTTGCCAAGGATTTGGGGGTGAGGAGATGGGCTAACAAAGGGACAGCATGAGAGAATTTTCTGAATGATGGCGTTGTTCTGTCTCTTGATCATGTGATTATGCATTTGTCAAAATTTGTAATGCTATGCACCAAAAGGGTGACTTTTATTGTATGCAAAAAATAGTAAACTATCTCTTTGTTTTAAAATCATAACAAAATATTTAAATTAGGAGGAGCTAAGTATTTCAAAAGGATCCTATACATGGTTCCTCCAGAGAGCAAGACTCCTATGGTGTTAAAATATAATTAAATTTAGAGAATTCATGAGAAGATTTTGGAATATATCTATTGTATGCTGTCTGAATACTGGCAATTCTTAGCTCATGGGGTCATAAGAATTGCATCTTTAGCCTTTGAAAAGATGAGACATTGGTCAAAGCCAATCTAGATAAGACAAAGTTACATCAATGCAATTTCATCTCTATTATCTCATTCATGAAACACATGTTTATAATTATTTACAAATATTTGTTGGTTGCTTACTATATATAAGAAAGAAATGATAATATAGAAAATACAGAGATATATCATGAATCTTGTGCTTCACGTCTAGTAGGGGAAACAAACCACATACTATATACCATTTACAAAGCAAAAAATAACAGTGTGGCCTGAGGTATGGAAGAGGGATGAAGGGTAAAGCCTTGCTTTTACATAATAGAGAGGTCAAAGATCACTTCTGAAATTTGGATATGTAGGGTTGGGGGTAGAGAGGGTTGGAAAGGGCCCAAGGAGGGTAGACCAAGGAACAGAGAAAAAACAAAACAAAAAGAAACTCAGAGCTTTTTTTTTTCTCCCCACAAATCTGGGAAGTAGCTGTGAACACAGCAGCTATCATCTTCATCATCATCATGTGAACAGATTTGTCATGTTGACTGTTTTGCTCACCATGCTAATTTGCTGCCAATCTTATTATAATAGCTATCACTTTGTCCTTCCAGTTTTTGCCTGCAAGTTCTTGTGTTCTAATCACTGGAACCTTGATTTTGTTGAGTTTGTCATTCAGTGTTAATATGTGTGATTACTCCCACATATTAGTTAAAAAAATACATGTTATTCCAGTGTTTTTCTTCACGTCCTCCTTTGCCATTGTGAATAGTACCTCTTTAAAAATGTCACATGAAATCACTTATTACTCTGGTATTTCCATTAGTATTAAACTTCATTTTAAATTCTCTCTTTCCTATATCATTCAACCAGATAAAAAGGATGAACTGATCAATTTTCATGTGCCCTCTGTAATTGCAATTTTCAGTACTTCAATCATGTCCCTTTATAGTCTTCATTTTTGCAGATTAAATAATCACCCTGAGTCAGTTGCTACAGTGAAACTTGAAACCTGATCATTGAAGAAGCTTGCAGTTTAGCAGAAAACAAGACGCACCAGGATCTTTCACTTCAGCTACACCTTGAGGATTCTGGTCTCTTTTTGAAAATGGCCTGACGTGTCTAGTTAGTTTAGTTGTTGTAATTCTTTCCTTAAAACAAGTTTGTAAAGTGGTTATATTTTAAGGACTATTATACTTACAACTCCTGGGTAGCTCACTATGCCTTACGATATAACACTGCTTAACCATACATAATTTGTGGGAAAGAACATATGCTGGGTAAATGAATTTTCTGGTGAAACCCTTATATTTTTCTCATGGCACAATTCAGAATTTTGAGTTGCTTCATTTCTGGAAATGATGCCTTATTGAAATGAGACACATGCTGCTAGTTGCTGTTTTATTTTTATTTTTTTAGATTTTATTTATTTATTTGATAGAGATCACACAAGCAGGCAGAGAGGCAGGCAGAGAGGGGAGGGGAGAAGCAGACTCCCTGACGAGCAGAGAGCCCGATGTGGGACTCGATCCCAGGACGCTGGGATCATGACCTGAGCCGAAAGCAGCGACTTAACCCACTGAGCCACCCAGGCGTCCCTAGTTGCTGTTTTAAATGCTCCTTTGACAACATTTTGTTACTGTTGTCATCATTTGTCTCTTTCTACTAAGAACAAATCCTCCCCTACCCTTGGCTGTGTGTGTGTGTGTGTGTGTGTGTGTGTGTGTGACTGGAAATGCCAGTTAATGCCAGTTAATTGGGTCTGATTAATTTGAGGTTTTACTGTTAGCAGACCCAATTACCTCAGCTCTAGAAACATCCGAAATAAATTCCCTTATTTTTCTTTCTCTTAGTCCTAGTCCTTCTAAACTGAATATTGTTCACAAGCCATATCTTCAATCTATTTTGAAACCATGTTGTTAACAGCTATCAAAAGCCCTTCAATTTGCCAGCTTAATAGCTAGTGGTTCTGAATGCATAAGACCCCTTTGAGTATCAAGAGAGAACGCAGGCTATGGGAGATGAGGAATATATGGGATATGAGGGCAGATTTAATGATGATTTACACAGTCATAAGCCCTAGACGGCACGGAAATTAGGTATCATAGCAAAAAGTCACCACTACCGGCATTAAGTCAACAAGGAATTTTTTTCAGTTTACCATGTGCAAGTCACTATACTAAAGCCAAGGAAAAGACAAGCCATGGTGTAGTAGTCTAATGTGGAAACTAAGAGGTCCACTAATGGTTTCAACAGGCGCTAGTATGTCAAAAATGTTATGTCCATGGTTCAAGAAATAAATGACAGTTGAGAGGAGGAAGATGTCACTTCTGATTAAATGATAATGGAACATTTAGTAAAAGAGATGGTGATATCTGGGATGTTCTTGAAGAACGGATAAGTTTTGAATAGGCAGAGGAAAACCCAAGTCTGTTTTGGGGTAGTGAGGAAAAATGTATGAAGATCAATAATGACAGAAAGGCTTAGGAAGGCAGGTAGGATCCAATTAGGAGAAATTTTTCCTTTGCCCATTTTTTTTTTGTTTATTTCTTAAATACCACATATGAGTGAAATAATATTATATTTGTCTTTCTCTGACTTATTTCCCTTAACATTATACTCTAATTCCATCCATATTGTTGCAAATTACAAGATTTCATTCATTTTCATGGCTGGATAATATTCCAGTGTGTGTGTGTGTGTGTGTGTGTAATATACATATATACAATGATATATATGTATATATATATCACATATATAATATATAATACAATTGTATGTATCTCACATCTTTTTTGTTGTTGTTTGTTTACTGTTGTTTTTAAAGTAGGTTTCATGCCCAGTGTGGAGCCCAATGTGAGGTTTAAACTCATCACCCTGAGATCAAGACCTGAGCTGAGATCAAGGGTTGGATGCTCAACTGACTGCACCACCCAGGCATCCCAACCCCCATCTTTATCCATTCATCTATCAGTGGACCCTTGGGCTGCTTCCATAATTTGGCTACATATTGGCTACAATTGGCTACATAATATTGTAAATTATGTTGCTATAAACATAAGGCATTTACCCCCAAAATACAAAAACAGTAACTCAATGTGATACACCTTTTGGGCTTATTTCAAAGCCAGAGAAACAGAGATGTGGTGAGAGAGAGTACCCTATTTCTCAGCTGACAGAAGGGAAAAACAGAGCCCATTTGCCATTACATTAGCAGTGCAAGAAACAAGTCAAATCCCTGAAGCATGTGTGGTAAATGAAAGAGATTAAAAGGAAGCTGACCTCACACAAAGTAGCAAATCTGGGTTTTCACTTGTAGGAGATGGGTGGTGGACATACGCTAGGTTTTCAGCCCATGTTTATTTTCTTTTCTGAAATGGGACCCAGTTTTGTTTTGTTTCTCTCTCTGGAGAATCACATCTTTCCTCATCCATATTTTATATATTCTGGTTAAATGGACTCCATTTCCTTCTGGTTTCAGGGTTGGCTATGATTCCAGTCCAGGCAATTAGAGCCTCACACTGGTCACAGTGATCAAATGGATGCATCGTCACTCAGAGCCAGAAAGAGGCAATCTGGGATTTTTGCTGAGCCCCAGAAATGTGCGTTGGCTTCTACTGGTTTGAATATGGGAAGTTACAGACTAGGAGCCGCTGGCAGACATCTTCCTATTACCTCTCACCACTTGAAGCCCGAGATTGAAGCCAGATGACATGGAGGAGAGCAGGGATCTTCACAGTAGGATATAAATCCCATGAGGACAGGAAGCGTGGCTTTGTTTTTAAGTCTTTTTCACTGATGCATCACTCACATACAGGTGGGCGTGGGGAGTAGGAAGGCACAAAAAAAATGTTTGAGTAAAAACTTACTACATGATGACTACGCATATTTACTCCTCCCAGTCACTACCTGCTCTCTCCTTGTGACTATTAATTAACACCATAGTTTCAAGTTTTTAAATTTTACATAAATGGAATTATATAATAACATTATTGTGTGTCTGCCTTCTGTCTCTCTACATTCTTGTAAATGTCTTTGATAAATATAAACATGAATTTCTATTGGAGATATATATATACATATACACACACATATACATATAAACATATTTTTAAAAAATATTTATTTATTTATTTAATTGAGAGATAGAGAGAGTACAGGGTGGAGGAGCAGAGGGAGACTCCTAAGGAGACTCCGTGCTGAGCGTGGAGGGCGATGCAGGGCTCAATCTCATGACCCTGAGATCATGACCTGAGCTGAAACCAAGAATTGGACGCATAACCAACTGTGCCACCCAGGTGCCCCTCTATTGGATATATTTTTAGGAGTAGAATTGCTAGGTTACAGAGTGCACATATGTTTCACTTTAGAAGATACTGCTAAATTATGTTCCAAGGTAATTGCTCCAATTTTCTCTTCTCCCCTAGGATGTACCTGTTCCTCCATATCCTAGGCATTGGTATTTTCAGTCTTTTAAATGTGAATGTGCAGTATATGCATTTTTCTACCTAATGAGGCTGAATACCTTTTCTTATGGTTACTTGGATATCCTTTTCTGTAAAGTGCCTATTCAAGTGTCTGTCCATCTTTCTATTTAGTTAACAGTCTTTTCTTTTTTAATTTGTAGGAAGTTTAAATTTTTTAAATTTAGTTACTACACCAATGCCATTCAATATTATACTGTAGTCTTATGATAAAACTTAGTAACTGATAGAATATGTGCTCCTACCATGTACTTTTTAAGTGTTGGGCTATTTTTGGCCCTTTGCATTTCCATATACATTTTAGAATCAGGTTACTACTTTCTGCAAGTACACCTGTTGGGATTTTCATTGGGATTGCATTGAATCTATAAATTGATTTGGTGGGATTGGTATATTTACAACATTGAAACACTTAATCCACAAGCAATGTACATACTTCCATTTATTTAGGTTATCTTCAATTTTTCTCAGTAAAGTTCTAGCTTTCTGTGCAGGGGTGGGTCTTGCAGTGTTTTATTAGATTTATTCCTAGGTATTTTTGATATTTTGTGCAATTTTAAGTAGTAATATTTCTTTTAAAATTTTGTTATATAGAAAAACTATCGAGTTTTTATATAATGACTTAATATATTGGTTTTCTATTGCTGCATAAGAAACTATCATAAACTTTAAAACATCTTAAAAAACAAGTTCATTATCTTATAGTTTCTATGAGGCAGTAGTCTAGATATGAGTTAGCTAGATCTTTCTTTAGGCTAAAATCAAGTTGCCTTAAAGGTCTCTGATCTCACTTCAGGACGAGGGTCCTCTTGCAGGCTCACTGATTATTGTTGTAATTTAGTTCCTTGTAGGTGTAGGACTGAGGTTCCTCTTTCATACTGGCTGGCTGCCATCTACCCACCACTTTTAGCTCTAAGAGGCCACTTGCAATTTTCTGTCATGTAGCACTCTCTGAAATACGACATTTTGTTTCTTTAAAGCGGGAGACCATTTCTTTTGCTTCAAATATCTCTGACCTATGATATCTTTGACCTCTAAGCCCTATTTTAAAAGAACTTACCTGATTATGTAAGGCCATCAGAGTGATCTCCCTTTTAATTAACTCAGGTTCAACTGATCTTAATTATATCTGCAAAATTCCTTCACCTTTGCCATACACCATAACCTAATCATGCAAGTGAAATCTCATCATATTCACAAGTCAACCCACATTTAAGGGAGGGGATTACATAGGGCATGTACAGCAGGGGGCTGAAATCTTGGGGGACAACTTAAAATTCTGCCGACCACATTTTGTGTTCAGCAGCCTTAATGGTTAATTAATTCTACTAATATATCTGTACATTCATTGAGATTACCTTGATACACAGTTGTATTATCTAAATATAATAAGTTTTTTTCTTCCCAACTTTTATATTGTTAAAATTTACTTTTCTTAGCTTATTTCATCGGCTAGAATGTCCAGTACAGTGCTAAAAAGAAGTAGTGAAGCTAGGCTTGCTCTTTTGTATCATTGTCATTCCAGTGTTTAAAATAGACTATGAGACATAGTGGCTTTTCAATAAATATTTTTAAATGAATAAATGGGTGACAACAAAGCCAGTGGCTGGGGTGGGGGGGCTGGGGATTAGCTCATGCTTGATCATTTGAGCCCCTAAATCTTACCTTGTCTGAAGTCATCCTTAACTGTGGACTTTTTTAATGACATGATGGCAATAAATAGCAGCAAATTATTCCCTTTTTTTTTCCCCCCAAGCTAGATTCTTTTTGTTATATTCAACCTAAATTTTAAATGATATTAGATCTTCTGAGCCACAGAATAACATGAGCAAATAAATGTTTGAGAGAAAAACAATTACCATGCTCAGAAGAATTAATTTTTTTTTTGGAAGAGCACTTACGGGAATTCAAATATGTTCATGTATCTACCATATTAAGATAGTCCTCCCTCACATCCACTTCTACCTACCACTTCATCTACCCACCTTTTTTTCTTTTTCCTTTTCCTTTCTTTCTTTCTTTCTTTTTTTTTTTTTTTAACAACTAAGCTTCTAACATCTTTTGTTTTTCTCCATATTAACAGTCCTCAACTCATCACAGTCTGCTTCTAATGCTACCATCTACCAAATTTATCTTGCTAGGATCAGTAGTGGCCTTTGTGCTGCCAAATCTAATGGACAACACACATCTTATTTGCTATAATAAGCTAGGTCACTCCTAGCTTTAAAAAAAAAATTACTTCCTTTGTTTCTGTGACCCTATAGTCTCCTGACTTCTGGTTATTTCTCTGGCTCCTTTTTCTAGTCTCCCTTGTTTGTTTTTCCTCCTCTTAGAGAACCTAGTCCAGTTGACCAGAGAAATATGACCACCTGGAATCAAAGTAGCACTAACTGACACACATCAGTGAATCAGTGAGCTAGTTTAATCATAAAGACAAAGCTATTTACGCAAATGTTTTGTTTGCTCATTGATTTGATATATGGTGATATGTGCTTGTTGTATGGATATATGGCCAGTTACGTGCCCTTTTTCCTTTCCTTCCCTTTCCTTCCCTTTCTTTCTCTTTTCTTCTCCTCTCTATACTCTCAGAGATCTCATATACATCCAACCTCTCAGTTATTAACTACATGTTGACAATCTTGGAATTTATATTTTCAGACCTCTCTTCTGAGTTCCTGGCCTATCTATGTGTCTCCTTGATATTTCCAGGTAGCTCTTACATAGATACCCCTAGTTGGAGACATCAATTATTGAACTTATGGTGCCAAATCTTTTTATCCTCCAATGTTTCCTACCTCAATAAATGTTTCCACCATCCCCCCAGTTGCTCATGTCAGGAGCCTAAGAATCATCTCTGACATCTACCCATTTCTTAGCCCACATGTCTAACCAATCACTGAGTACTTTGAATTATGTCTCCTAGGATACCTCTCAAACTGTCTACTGTTCTTTATCTTTAGCACTACCACCTTAGCCTAACACCTGGACCACCTGGACCACACCTGGACACTATCTTAGTCAGCTCGGGCTGCTGTAACACAGTCAATAGACTGAGTAGCTCAAAAAACAGACTTTTATTTCTTGCAATTATGGAATTTGGGAAGTCCAAGATCAAGCTGCCAGCAGACTCAGCTCCTAGTGAGAGCCTTCTTCTGGCCTCCAGACTGCTGCCTTCTTACTGTGTCCACACATGGTAGAGAGAGAGTGACCTCTCTCTTCTTGTAAGAACACTAATCCCATCATGGGGGCTACACCTCATGATCTCATCTAAACCTAATTGCTGCCTAAATTTCCTACCTCCAAATACTATCACATTGGGGGTTAAGTCTTCAACATATGAATTAGGGACAGAGACACAAACATTCAGTCCATTAGAGATACTTTCCAGCTGCTAATGGTACCTTCTCTTGCTTACCTCCAGGAACTCATTCTCCACAGAGTGGTTAAACTGACGTTTTTGAAACCATGCTTATGTCATCTCCTTAGTCAAAGCCCCATCATAGCTTGCGGTAAAACTTAAACTCCAACATGACCTATGACTCCCTTTATGATCTGGCTTTGTTCTACTTTTTTTTTTTTAATTTATCTTTCTTTCTTTTTTTTTTTAAGATTTTATTTATTTGTTAGAGAGAGAGAGAGAGCGAGCACAGGCAGACAGAGAGGCAGGCAGAGGCAGAGGGAGAAGCAGGCCCCCTGCCGAGCAAGGAGCCCAATGTGGGACCTGATCCCAGGACGCTGGGATCATGACCTGAGCCGAAGGCAGCTGCTTAACCAACCAAGCCACCCAGGCGTCCCTGGCTCTGTTCTCCTTTTGTCTCATTGCCAGCCATATTGGCCTTTTCTCTGTTAACCTAGCTCCTTTTTGCCTTCTTTCTGCTGGCTGTTTCTACCACCTGGAACTCTACATGACCACTATTCCCCTTCTCTGGCCAACTCCTATTCATTTTTCACTATAAATCCTGCTTCCTGGGGCAAGAACTCTCTGTTCACCTAATATTCAATTACACTCACCTTTACAGGCTCTCATAGCTTCTTTTACCTTTCCTTAACACATATTCCAACTCTTGTTGAACAATTCCTATAATTATTTGCTTTATGTCTCTCTTGTGTACTCCCTCTCCACCCCAACCCAGAAAGCCAGTGGTATGAAAGCATTAACTGAATCAGTCTTGCTTCAGGCTAGCATCTGGACCCAGAAGCATCCTTGATAAAAATTCATTGAATGTGAATGGATGTCTGGATGTCTACTTGAGAATGAGGATGAGTGCAAGGGATTAGGGAATATTGGTATAGAAATATTTTTCCTATATCTCCATTATACCACTTTTGAATTTTTTTAATTTAAAATTTTTAAAAGATTTTATTTATTTGAGAGAGAGAGAGAGAGAGAGAATGAGAATGAGCAGGGGAAAACGGGAGAGGGAGAGTCAGACTCCCCACCTAGTAGGGATCCTAGGACCCAGAGATCATAACCTGAGCTGAAAGCAGACACTTAACTGAGCCACACGGGCACCCACCTCTTCATAATGGTAAGAGATTCAGAATGAGAATATTGGGCCCACCATTTAAAAGAAATTATGATTTTGACAAAAATTAACCTCATTCTGAGGGCAAGTAATGAGTAACCGAGGTAGCCTCTACCATACTAAGGCAAAATGCAGGCAGCCCAGGCAGGCAGCAAAGAATCAACCTGAGAGGAGAGCAATTTCCCTCTGGATCCCATTTACCAGAGAGGTATGCTGACCACTTGGAATCAAAGCAGCACTCACTGCATGCATCAGTAAGCCAGTGTAATCATGACGACAAAGACATTTATACAAGCTTTTTGTTTGCTTGCTGATTTGATATATGCTTGTTGTAGGGATCTATGGGGAAAAAAAACTGTCAGTAGTCTTTCCATTTGTAATAGACACAAAAATACTTAGATGTTGTGAATGTGTCCTTTATGCTCACTTTACCATTTCTTTTGCTATGTATACCTAACTGCAAAGTAAAGTTAGGATAAACTTAGAAGAATGGAAATAGGTTTTTGCATATTTAAAAAGGAGGAGTACACAAAAATAAACTATATATTGTTTAAAATACTGCATTCTTTCAACCAAATATGGAAACTGTCTCTTGGATTTGTGAACTAGTAATGAGTACTTTAAATAATAAATTTATCTACAGTGATTATTTCCTAAGTTATTAAGTACTTATTACCAAGCAAAATTTTTTGTACAAGATTTTTTTTTTTACAAGTAATGAGAACCTCCATATTTCATACTTTAGAGACAGCCTTCACTTTTCTTTGGAAGAGAGAGGGGATATGATATGTTTTGGATTCAAATAATAAGCAATTCCAGTTATCATGATTTTTCACTTTTATGGTAATTTGTTGCTGTAGTGTTCCCACAGAATAGTGAGGGACAAAGAACATGGGATTAGAAGTCTTTAAAAACTGGCTTCTGATTTGAAATCAGTTGCCACCACTAAGCCATTATCTGTTTCAGCCCTTTGGACCTCTATTTCCTTTTCTGTCAAGTGAGAGCCTCTTCTGTTTCAAAAATCTTTCATTTCAACTATGTTTTCCTTATTTGAGTTTATTATTTTTGCTTTATATAGAACCTTAAAAGCATGGAAGGGAAAAATACTGTTCTGAATTAAAGTTGGATTTTTGGAAATAAGATTTCTAGATTAAAATCAGATTCTGATTGTGAACTTTTTGTAACAATTCATAGATGACACTAAGGTGAGAAAACACATATGTTTTACTTTCTGGTAGAATGGGAACCAAAAATCCACCAGAGTGGCATGAGAATTAAATGGCCATTCTAATATATTTTGGTATCCGAGGAAAGTCCCTTATATAATTGCAACCCATTGTTATGTTGATTTTTTAAAAAGACTTATTTATTGAAGAGAGAGAGTGAGAGAGCATGAGCCAGGGAGAAGAAGAGGGAGGGAGAATCTCAAGGAGACTCCCTGCTGAGTGAGGAGCCTGACACCGGGCACAATCTCCCCACCCATGAGATCATGGCCTAAGCAGAAACCAACCAAGAGTCTGACACTTAACTGAGCCACCCAGGTACCCCTTATGTTGCTCTTTTACTTTGAATTATACTATGAAATTGTCCTACTTTCAGGATACCAAGTTTTTTTCCCCCTCTCTCTATTTTGCTTGTAAATATTTGATTTGTCCGCCTCTATAAAGATATTACATAGTAGGGGTACCTAGGTGGCCTAGTCAGTTAAGTGTCCAATTCTTGGTTTCAGCTCAGGTTGTGATCTCAGGATCATGGAATTGAGCCCCACATCTGGCTCTGTGCTGAGCTTGGAGCCTGCTTGTGATTCTCTCTCTCTCTTTCTCTCTGCCCCTCCCCTGCTCATGGTGCATGGGCATGTTCACAGGCTCTCTCAAATCAAATCAGATCAATAAATAAATATTACATAGTGGTATAAGAATTTGTATTCCTGCTGCTTAAGAGTTTCTTTCTGTGATGGCTGGTGTTGAGACACAAACCACTCCATGTAGAAGGTGGTTCTTGAGAGGCCAACTATGGTTTCTGTTTCTCTGGAAATATACATGGCTTTTAAATTGCCCATAATTTTTCCAGAAAATTTTTTAATGAAATTTCTCCTTTTCCTAGAGAGGTTTTAAATGAATGGTTTTCCCCTAATAAATCTTTAACCATCTGTCCTTATAGTTCTACTTCATTATAGAATTGCATATTCTAAAAATAACTTCATATAGCTATTACTTAAAATACTCCAATTATAGAATAAACTAAGACTATCATCTTTATCATAAATCTAACAAATTAATGTGGCTTAAAAAAATCTTGAGCCCTATAACATATTATGGAAAGTTGTTTTAAGACATTAGGCTACTTGGTTATTAATTCTGCTTAATACATAGAAAAAGTGGTTTATGTTTATAAGCACTAGTCTATATCTTTCATTCATTATGTCAACAAGTATTTATGGAGCTCTCAACTTGCCCCAGGCACTGTTCTGGATGTTGGGGGGGAAGGTGGTCAACAAAAGAGACAAAACTCTCTGCCCTCATGAAGTTTACATTCCTGTGGGAGAAAGACAGACAACAAATAAATAAAATGTGGGGAAGGGGTTAGATGATAATAAAGACTAAGTAGAAAATTAAGGTAGAAAAGCATTTTGGGCATGGTGTTGCAGTGAGAAATATGGGTGTCATGGAATGTCTCCTTGAGAAGGTAAAATTTGAATAAAGACCTGAAGGAGGTGAGAGGGTTAGCCATTTGGACATCTGGGAGAAAAGCATTCCAGGCAGAGGGAAGAAAAAGTGTCAATGCTCTAAGGCAGGAGCATGCCTGGCATGTCCCAGGAGGAGCCCAATATGACTAGAGGAGAGTAAGAAATGGGGAGAGCAGGAGGAGATAAAGTCAGAGAGGGAAGATTGGGATGACATCATCATCTAGGACCTTGTAAGGACTTTGTCTTTTACTATGAATGAGCTAGAACCACTTGAGAGTTTCAAGCAGAATGACATGATCTGACCTATTTTTTTTTCTTAAGATTTATTTATTTGACAGATAGAGATCACAAGTAGGCAGAGAGGCAGGCAGAGAGAGAGAGAGAGAGAGGAGGAAACAGGGTCCCCACTGAGCAGAGAGCCAGATATGGGGCTCGATCCCAGGACCCTGGAATCATGACCCGAGCCGAAGGCAGAGGCTTCAACCCACTGAGCCACCCAGGCGCCCCGATATGACCTAAGTTTTAAAGGATCAAGCTGACTGTAATGTCGAGAAAGGCTGGTGGGGGACAAAGGCTAGGAGACTTTTGCAATAATCCAGGCAGGTAGGATCATTGTACTAAACACTACAGAACTCCAAGAAGTATCATTCACCCCACAGTTTCTGAATGGTGCTTCCTGTAATGAGCAGTACAGAGTGTAGTTAGGGGCCCTGTGGACAAGATTGCTTGGACCAGGGTAGATGCAATGTGAGTGGGAAGAAATGTTTAGTCAACATATATTTTGGAAGTAAAACTAATAGGATTTGCTGACATAGTAGCTATGGGATATGAGTCAAATATGATTTTAAGGTCATCCATTAATTTCATGAATTCAGGTTAATTACACCAACTACCAATTGTGAAGAAGTAACTCACATTCAGTTTTTAATTCAACAAACATTTGCTTAAAATCTGTTACATAGTATATTGTCTCAGATTCTGCAGGGAAAGGTTTTCATTTTTGTTTTTGCTTTTTTGAGGGAGGAGGGTCATATGGAGAGGGAGAAAGAGAATCTTAAGTAGGCTCCATGCCCAGAGCAGAGCCCCAGGTAGGGCTTGATCTCGGAACCCTGAGGTTATGACCTGAAATGAAATCAAGAGTCAGACACTTTATGAACTAAGCCACCCAGGAGCCCCTTGCAGGAATAGTTTCTATTTTATTTATTTATTTTTTTAAAAAAGATTTTATTTATTTATTTATTTATTTACCAGAGAGAGAGAGAGAGAGAGAGAGAGAGCACAAACAGGGGTATCAGACAGAGAGAGAAGCAGACTCCCCGCTGAGCAAGGAGCTTAATGTGGGACTTGATCCTAGGACCCCAGGATGACGATCTGAGCCAAAAGCAGGCACTTAACTGACTGAGCCACCCAGACATCCCATTGCAGGAATAGTTTTTAAAGTACAAAAGCAGCAACAACAAAAAATCCTGTCCTGGAAATACTTATAACTTAATTTGTTAGACAAGGCCTCTATAGATAAAAGAACCAAAGGAAACAAGAGAAGAACCAAATACTATATAAAGCAACAAAAGAAAAAAATATGACAATGGGACTAATAAGATGGGATATATATACAATTCTCCTCTAGGAAAATGGTCCAATTTGAAAATATTTTACATTTGTCAGGATATAACCATATTTCTGATTGCTATACTCCTCTAATCTATTCAACGGTTTTTTCACTAGTTTCTAATAGCAACATGACTCATGTGTTTCTTATTCAAAATGCTGGACTAGATATGCTGTGTGGTTGACTCCTGTTTCAGGTGGAAGTATAAAAAAGTCTTCATGTGTGAGGTAAGAATTAACTGTTTCATGTTCTCTTCTCTTGCTGATGTGTTAGATTGTAATGCTCACAGCTTGATTGAGAATTCACAGTCTTACTTTTTAAAAAAAAAATTTTTTTTTAAAGATTTTATTCATTTATTAGTTAGAGAGAGAGAGAGAGCGAGCACAGGCAGACAGAGAGGCAGGCAGAGGCAGAGGGAGAAGCAGGCTCCCTGCGGAGCAAGGAGCCCGATGTGGGACTCGATACCAGGACGCTGGGATCATGACCTGAGCCGAAGGCAGCCGCTTAACCAACTGAGCCACCCAGGCGTCCCCACAGTCTTACTTTGGTCACTAGTTCCTATTTGCTCAATTTTTGACTTGCAAATTTTCATACCTTGTCACCACTTACCTTATTTGTATATGTATTTGTGCATATATATATATGCATATATATATATATATATATATAGTTATGAGGATTTTTGAGATCTTGTGGTTTCTCACGGCTCACCTCCCTGCCTCATTCAAAGCCATGTCTTGCTGCTTCCTGTTCTGTGATTTTTCATTCACACAGCTTTCCTAAAAATAATGAGACAATGGAGAGTATAATAATGAGTATGATAGTTAACATTTTAAAGTATTGACTATGAGCTAGGCACTAAGTTATACTATTTAAGTACATTTTAAATGTAATCCTTACAACCCACTATAAAATGGGTACTATCCTTATCCCCATAAGGAACTGAGCTTCAGAGAGCTTAACATGCCTGAGGTTACTCAGACAGAAAGTGACAGAGCTAGGATGCCAACTCAGGGCTCATGAATAGTACTATGCCACAACATGTCCTTTTGTACCATATGCATATTGGACATTCAGAGGGAGAAAAAAGCCAATCCCAACAAAGTTCTCTAAACTCTCAAAGACTCTATCGAATAACTATCTTTGTAATGTCATGGATTTATTGTTAAAAATTTTGCCAAGTTCAAGTTGGCAATAACACTTGCAATTCAGTCCTATTGATACTAAAGTTGGTTTTGCATGTCCCTAGATACACACACACACACACACACACACACACACACACACACTGGATGCAAGCTAAAGAAGTAGCAGTTGAAAGTAGAAATGCCAGTGGGACCTCTATTAGACTAAGATCAAAGTAAAAAAGAGAGGACAGAAAAGGAAGAAGAGTAACAGTGCTTACTGAGCTTTTCATATTATTGATTATTGTATTAAAATGCTTATTTAGGGCGCCTGGGTGGCTCAGTTGGTTAAGCAACTGCCTTCAGCTCAGGTCATGATCCCGGAGTCCCGGGATCAAGTCCCGCATTGGGCTCCCAGCTCCACGGGGAGTCTGCTTCTCCCTCTGACCTTCTCCCCTCTCATGCTCTCTCTCTCTCTGAAATAAATAAATAAAATCTTAAAAAAAAAAAAGAAAATGCTTATTTAATCCTTACAACAACTCTATTATTATCCTCACTTTACATGGGAGAAAAATAAGATGTGAAGAGGTTATTACTCTTACTTGGGAGATGAAGAAATAAAAGACTAGAAACTGAGATCAAAATCACATAGCTAAAGTGTCAAAGCTGAGCTGAAAACCCAGGGTCAGCTAAATTCCAAAGCCTGTGGAATTAATCACTGCAGGTGGTAGACAGATTCTAGGGTAGGCTCCTGGTACTTACATCTTTGTGTAATCCCCTCTCCTTGAGTGTGGGCAAACCTTGTGACTTGCTTCTAAACAATGGAACGTGGCAAAGATGATAGAGTATCACTCTTTCTTGCTAGCCAACTCACTTTAGAAAGTTTAGAGACACTCTTCTCTGGTTTGATAAAGGAAGCTGACATCTTGAGAAAATTGACATGACAATGAACTGCAGGTGGCTTCTAGGAACTGAAGGCATCTTCCAGCTAGCAAGAAGTCAGGGCTCTCAGTCTTACAACTGCAAGAAAAGGAATTTTGCTAACAACCTGAATGACCTTGGAAGCAGATTGTCCATAGTCAGGCTTCTAGATGAAAACACAACCTGACTCATGCATTAATTGAAGACTTATGAGACACTGAGTAGAAGACCAAGCTAAGCTGTGGGTAGACTTCTGACTCACAGAAAATGTAACATATTATATATGTGTTATTTTAAACTGCTAAGTTTTGCTAATTTTTACAGAGCAATAGAAAACTAATATACCATGCTACCTTGGTTTTCTCTATGCTTGGAGCACAGTAAATTCTTAGTAAATGGTAGTTGCTATTATTATGATAATCAAAATGGAATTTGGATGATCTGAGTCAAAGAAAAAAGTAACAGAGAAATTAAACAAAGTTAAAGAATTGTTTCCAGTGTAATCAAGGCAACTGATTTAGGAGATATAGTTGATGGTATGTCAAAAACTTTTATATTACTCCCAACAATTATTAAGTGTATTATTATCACATGATATATAAAATTTCTAGTGGTGCACTTATATCCACATATAGTTTTTTTCTTTTCTTTTCTTTATATATATCCATATATAGTTTTAACATCGTACACCATATTCAAAGTAAATTAGAAAGTTTCCTATATTAAGATAGTCCTACATAGATATGAAGATGTTGCAAAACATAGTTTTGGGTTCTAATAATATTGTTATAAAGTGTGATTTTTAAACATTGTAACATTTTTAAATAGCTTAAATATGATGGAAAAAATAATTCATGGCATTGGATCAAAAAACAGAACTGTGATGAAACTACTATCAGCGTAATATTTTCAGTTCATGAATGCAGGTATATCCTGCTTATCAAGGATAATTTATACTAAACACATGATATAATTATATGTATTTATAGAGTAGGTTAGAGAATTCGAGTGGGTTTCTTTTTGATAGATTTAAAATTTGCTGTAGTGGGGAAAAAAGACAGATTAGTATTTATGTCTGACTAAATTGCAAAATTTTTTATTCTTTCTTCTACCGGTGCTCCCTTTCCCTTCTGTATTTATATTGGCATGTGAATGTACAGTTTCTGTCAAACAAGTCATTAAAGATGGTGTTCATTTATTGAATAGACACATTAATCTCACTACTGTTACCCGTACAAATATGCACTGAACATATAGTAAATATAAGCATAGATCTTCTATAAGAGTTACAGCATCAGAAAATTTGCCCATTCTCTCTCTAGTGAGAATATGTGACCCTACTGAGCATAACCATTCATAATTCTTAATAGGTTTAATAAATACTATGCCAAATATAGTGTTAATAATATGGTAGCTAATATCTTCTTCATATTTGCTTCTTTTGAGGGTAATCATGATTCTATCAGTTTTTCTTAGTTTTCTGTAATCTGTGCTTTCTGGAAACGAACACGAATAATGGATCTATGCACATTTATTTGTGGTTTGGCTTTTCTAGTGATTGACTCAATGAAATTAAGCATTTCTAATGAAGTGATTCAAGAGTTAATAAATTAACATATTAATCAATTTGAAATTTATCTAACTTTAAATTACCTGTCCAGTTAACAGGGTTTTGTTTTGTTTTCTTTTCGGCAAACTTTATCATCCATATTTACTTTTCTGTTTAGATTTACGATTATGAATTGTTCTGTGGCAAAGTAAAAGTAAGCACCTTGTTAAGCCCTGAAAAAATTAAGCATTTCTTCCTGTGGGATGTTATCTACAGATGGATAATGAGGAAAGCAAACCAGTCTGTCTTGTTCTAGTGTCTAGGAGATATCTCACGGTTATTATTTAATTCAAGTGCCAACTAGAGCAATCTGGAATCTTTTTTGGAACAAGGTGGGGTATTAATACAAATATTTTTTAAAAGGCCAAACCACTATGTTTAAGACAGCTTTTGAGCTATTCTTGACTTCCTGTATCAGGTTCAAAATATGGGAAATTGATAAGCTAAATACATTTCTTGGTATAATCTGTAAATCAATTCTAGACTTAAATTGAAATTATTTTCCTTTCTGGCCTTGAACGAAATTGGTGAAGCTTTCCTTAATATTTTCATAATAAAAACTCATCTGGTTTTATATGAGGTCAGGGATTTAGAAGGATTTCTTTATTACTTTGTAGTTACATTTATTTCATATTGGGGGTTGATATTCTTCTCCTTATAAAATTGTACAGAATGGACTGAATTTAGAAAAACACAAGGTACGAATTTCCTCTCAACTATTTTTGTTGAATCTTTCTCTTTTGTCCTCCCTTCCCCAACTTCAGCTCTTTAGTGGGTAAAATATTTCACAAAGTTGTGTTTGCAGTTTTTGAAGTGACTTCTTGGAAATGAAACTTGCATCAACTTTTTTTTTTTTTAATCCCCAACTGTTAAGAGCTACATTTTCACTTTTGATTTGTTTAAACAGACTGGTTTATAAATGCCTGAAACTTTGGTGGATATTTTCAGGCAAGGAATAGTTTCAAAATTGACAGAAATCCTCCTAAAACTAAGACATAAGCACAAATGATTGAAAGCCCTTTTTTCTCTTTTTAAAAATATTCTAAGACATTTTCTTTTTTGCAGATTGCTCTTTTATTGAATTAAAATTGCAAGCCCTCAAACACCAGGCTGAATTTTATTATTGTTAACAATCACAGTGAGAAGGTATTAATACACAAACACTTCAAGTCCAAGAGCAGAAATAACCAGTTTTCGTACCAGAATAGTGTGATAGATGGTAGAAAGGCCTGGAACTAGGGGAAAATTTAAGAGAACGACTCTGGGGGGTAAGGTATCAATAAGAGGAAATGCACTATTTTCAAAGTCCAGTGGGTTGTTCGGGAGAGGATGACCTTTAACCTTTTAAAGGACATTTATTTGGGAAACTCTGAACAGCATTCACTTTGAGGGGGAGAGAGGAAAGGTGGAATGTTGTGAAAGTATCTACTTTAATAGGTCCCGGGTAGGTTCAGGGACGTTTGGAGTTGGTTGGTCTGGGAGTGGGCAAAGGCCCCGCTGAGGAATCGACGGCCCGTCCCAGGGCAGGCGGAAAGCGGCTTCTGGGTGCTCCTGAGAACTCGGGTGGGGGAAGGGTCGTGGGGGAAAAGTAGAGTTCAGCCTGGGTTTCGGTCTTTGCGTAAAGCACTATCAGAGGAGGCGCAGAGGAGCGCGCGGGGGTATCTCCCGCTCCGGGGGAACGCCGGCTGGGCCCAAGGCGTCCGCGCCCTGGGCCTTCTCCCGAGGCGGCGAGCGCTCCCCCCCAGCCCCGGCCGCGGCCCTCCCGCCCCGGCGGAGGCGCGCGGTGGATTGTGGGCTGGGGACTGCGGCGGCCTCGCGGCGGCCTCCGGCGGTGTTTCCCGGACCTAGCCGGGCCGAGCCGGGCCGGCGGGGTGAGGGAAAGCAGTGGAGTAGGGAGCGGAAGCGCTAGGGGTAGTGGTCCCGGCGCGGCGGAGGCGGCGGCGGCGGCTCCTCTGGAGGCCGGGGATGTGGGAGAGGCGGTGGCAGCAGCGGCGGAGGCGGCGCTGCGGACCCGGGGGAAACTGCTGGCTGACAGGACACCCGGGAGAGACGTGAGGGAGCCGCCGCTGCCGCCTCTCATCCGCGAGCGGAGCTGGGCTCGGGAGGGCGGCCCTGTGCTCCCCTGGCCGACTGGCCAGCCGGCGCTGGGCGGGGGCGGGAAGCCAGGCTCGGGCCCGGCGGGGCTCCGGGCGGCGGCGGCCGCGGCCGCGGAGCAGCCTCGGCGCGACGTGGAGGGCTGGAGGCGGCGGCGATGCACTAGGCCTCGCTCTGGGGCGGCTGCCCGGGACCCGCAGGTAGGTGTCGGGGCGGCCCCAACCGGCCCCCAGCGCTTCGCGGCCCACCCTCATCCCGACCTCCGGTGGAGAGAGGGCTCGAGACCCCACCCCCTGTGTCTCCTCCCCGGCCCGAAGCGGACAGAGTTTCGGTCACAACTGACAGGAGCTGAAGCTTCCATTTCCCTCTCGGCCGCCTCATCTTCCTTTTCGGTTCCGCTCTGGGATCAGGGCCCGCAGCTGTTCTTCTCACTTCCAGTCTGCGGCCGAAAACGCCGCTGTTCCCCCTCTCGCCCCTTTCTGGGATCCGGGCTTTGGAACTTCCACCACCCTCCTTGGATGCCGCCCCCAAACTTTCCCTTTTTTTTTTTCCTCTCCAGCCGGACCCTTAACCCCCTTTTGAGCCTACTGGAATAATTTAAATGTAAAAAAATAGTTTTTCTTCCTAAGGAAAAAAAGGAAGGCTACCCCCCTCCCCAAATAAAAACTCGGTGTTTTGCAGTTTGACGATTTAGCTCGCAATAATTTGTTCGGTTATTAATTTTCTTCAGTTCTGCTTCTTTCCATCTGTGCATTGGTACAAAAGCAGGCCTCCCCTGCCCTCTCGTCGTTGACAAGGGAACTTTTGGCTACCCTTTACAACTAATCACTTGGTCTGTCCGTGTAGAGTTCAGGATGGTATTTTAGAATTTTATTTAGACTGACCCGGCATTGCAAGTTTTGTTTTAATTCACTTTTAACCAGCTTTATTTTTTGGCTTTTATTGAGTCAAGCTCCCCTTACTTTCGAAGAATTAAGTTGTTTGGACTGTTTTGTTTTTGTTTTTAATTGGCAAACCCCAGGGCAATCTTAATAGTAAATGCTGACAAGACAAATGATATCACGATATAGTATGCTGAGAAATGCGTTATTGTGGTAACTTAAACTGCAGATTTTGATGGACATTCAGGTTGACTTTTATAAATCTGGGGAGTTCTAATCGGAAAAGTACTTTGAGAGCCTTGATTCCTAAGCAGTTTTGGTGGATCAGATGGAATGATGGGATTTGTCTATATTTGTATTGCAGTCAGAGTCTGATTTCCTAGAAATAGGTATTACTTGATGGTTCATAGTGGTCATCATTGCTCATGAAAAGTTTTGGTAAAAATGACCAATATATGCAAATTTTGGGTGATTGATAGTTGTGGCTTGGGGTATTAGATGTTTGCAGGTTTATTGTGATTTGGCTATTTTAAAATTATGCCTTGTTAACTTAAAAATTATTACACTACCAGGACAGATATTACAGGATCATTTTTAAAAGAAATGAAAAATGTTGTAATGGTTTTCTTTGTGAAGAATGAATCACAGAATTATAAAGACTTTTCATGTTTTCTTGATTTTACTGATATATTTTGGTCTTGTAGAAGCATTGCTGTTCTAGCATTTGGCTTTCTGAAATGTTTTTCATTGTTTTTAAATTATTGAAAGTTTGCTAGGAAAAGATGATTAAATTTTTGTATGTTTTCTGGAAAAGTTAAAATTTATTGCTGGATAGATACTAAGTTTTTATGTCAGAATTAAAATCGAATCTTATATAACTCATGAAATGGCAAACTTTGCAGAATTTGTTCTTAATCACATTCCTTTTCCTACCAATGAAAGCTGCTTAAAATTCTTTTTTCATACTTTTAGTTTTTACAAACAACTTTGAGTAAAGCACACTCATTTAAAGTGTAAAATTAGGGTTGCCTGGGAGGCTTGGCCCAGTCCTTAAGCATTTGCCTTCCCCTGAGGTCATTGATTCCAGAGTCCTGGGATCAAGCCCTTGGCTGCCTGCTCATGGGGATCGTGCTTCTTCCTCTCCCACTCCCCCTGCTTGTGTTCCCTCTCTTGCTGTGTCTATCTCTGTCAAATAAATAAATGAAATCTTAAAAAAAAAATAAAGTGTAAAATTAAATAATTTGTAGTATATTTACAGAGTTGTAAAACCGTCATAGTCTAATTTTAGAACATTTTCATCACCCCCAAAAGAAACCTGCTCATTGATAGTACTCCCCGACTCTCCCCACCCACCCTCGACCTGGGCAACCACTAATCTTTACATCTTAATATTTTCCTATTGTGATTCATGCATGTAAATGGTATCAGCTCATAGCTTTTTGAAGTGTTTCTTTTAAAATCAACTTACATGTTTAAAATATTTTGAGTCAGAAAATAAGCAGATGATCACTGGTGTTAATAATCCATGTTCTAAACAACTGACATTCTATATGGTTATATTCAGCATAGATTAAAGTGTGGAGAAAGAAATTTAGCATGAATGATTTCAGTGATCTCAAGAGGTGTTCTCGTTAGCTGGAAGTCAAGTAAAAGTTTGAGTATCTTTGCCCTCGAATATTAGGGTATCAGGATTAGAGAAAACCTTAAAGGTCATTAGCGTACTTCCTGCTTGATTCACAAAAGTGGCAGGAACCATATGAAGAATTCTGGAATAGAAGCTTGAATCTCTAGGATTGTGGCTCAGGAACCACAGTGTGGCCATGTAAGGCAAGAAATGGGGATTTCTAATTAGAATTGTTAGGTTCTCTTATGTCTGCATGTGACTGACATTTTTCTAGCAGAGTTGGGAAAGAACTGGACGTTTCCCCCTTTGGGGATGGAGGGTTGTGGGGAGACTAATGTATCCACATAGATGAAATATGTCTTAGAAAATTCTCTAAAAATGCTTTAATCTAGAGGAGGATGGTATATACTGGATATTATTTAGGTATCTTCTTGTACTGTTACCATTTTATTCTGAAAAATTCATATTTTAAAAACGAAATTAATTTGAAAGCATTAAGATTAACAAAGCTGGTTGTTGGCCTCCTCTTTCAAAGATTCACGGCCCTAATATCTAAACTCATGGTTCTCATACAGGGGTGAGTTTGCCCTCCAAGGGATTTTTGGCAGTGTCTAGAAATGCTTTTTCGTTGTCACAACTGAAATTGGGGTGCCATTAGTCAGGATTGTTGCTAAACTTACAATGCACGCACAGCATACATCCTAGGTCATCCCACCCTTCCTATACAACAAAAATTATCCACCCAAATGTCGGTGGTATTGTTTTAAACCTGTAGTTTGCATTACTCTGAGTGTCTGACCTATTGTTCTCAACTCCTACCCGGTGGGAAAGTAAGTCTCACTGGGTGCTGTTTAGTATGTTAGATTAGCCCTTTAGGTCCTCTAGCAACTCCCTTTTTGCAATGGGAGGCATTTAAGGGAAAAGTAGTAGGCAATCTAATTATGACACAACGCAGATATTCTTTAGTCTGTTTAGGTATCTCATAATCTGAAGAAAAAAAATTTTTTCCTGAAAATGCAAAAGCCTTGTTTTACTGCAGATTTGAACTGTTATTATATTTTGAATTGTTAGTTACTGGTACATCGTTTTTTGAATTTGAAATAGATAAAGTTGTATTTTCTTTATGTAAACGTGATTTTTTTTCCCTGGTAGCTTCAACTACCAAAAAAGGGGAAAAGTAAGCTGTTTTAATTAATTACTTGGTAATGTATATTGTGAATGTCCAAAAAGATTCAGAGGTCGTATATGAATCACATCTTTTTTTTTCCTCATTCTTGTGGGCCCCACTTTGACTCATTAAATTGTTTTTTATTATTTATTTACTTATTTTCATTTAATTTGTTTTTAACAAGCTTAACTTGGTGATGAAAGAAGAAAAGATTGATAGTTGGGATCACTTTTGCTATTTACTTGCTTTATTATCTTAGATAAATTACTCAATCTTTCTGAGCCTTGATTTTCTCATCTATGAAATAGGAATAGTGATCATTTTTATATAGTGATTGTGAGATTTAGATGAGGTTATGTGTGTTTAGATGCTATGTCAAGTACAAGAATTAGTTACAACACCTAAAACTAATATAATGTTAAATGTCAGTTATACCTCAGTAATTAGAGGGATATAGAATTATATTAGAATTTATATAATAAATTAGATATTATTTATATAATTTATATAATAAATAAAATTTATTATATAAATTAATTTATATAATAAATTAGAATGGGATATAGAGAGTACCAAAGTCGAAAATATAGACAGCAAGGCAGAGAACAGTGACTGCTGATAGTATCTCTAGGGAGAAGAGAAAAATTCTACAAATATATTGATAACAAACTAGGGAAAGAACTAGTATGATCACCAAAAATTCCAAATTCTTTACTCTAGGACCAAATTGACTTCCTTCAGTAGCACCTGAAAGTATCACTGTTGTAGCACAGTATAATAACTGATTATAAGGGCGAAATTAAGTTATCAAGAAAGGGTTACCTGTTTTCAAAATATGCTATTTGAAAAGTTATGAAAATATATAATTTCAGAATTAGATTTTTCAGCAGTGACTTATTTGTATAATAAGTTTTAGCCTTTTCAAGAGTAAGCTATGGTTATCTGGATTAATTTCCTTGATGGGAATAATTCCTCTCTCTTCAATTCCTCTATTCATGTCTTATTTTATAATTACATGGTATTCTGCCACTAGTAATTGCTCTTCAAATGTGAGGATTTAACTTAATAAATAGAGTTTTAAAGCCTACTCACTATTAGTAAAATCTTAACCTCTTTCTAGATTTGTTTCTTTTTCTGTTATTTTTCAACATCTTTTTGCAAAAAAAAATGCTTTGATTTTTCTACATGTCCAGTAGTCCATAGTTGTGCTCTAGTGTTTAGAGTTGAATTGACTAAAACACATGAAATAAGTGGGGAAGAATGTAATCTCTTAAAATTTTGTTAACTGGTCAACTTCACAATCATACAAAATTAAGACTTGAGGTAACAGAACTTGAGCTAATCAATATTTTTACAGGGTAGCATGAGGTTAGAATAGTCAGAAACAATATTAAGAATAAGTCATGCAATGATATTGGTAGGTTTTTGGTGTTTTAATATGGTGAACTTAAAAAATGGGATTTTGGGGAATTTTCATGGCAGAAAGTGTTATTGACTTGGGGAATTTTATATTCACATAGTTGGCTTTTTGACTTGAAGTTGTGTATTTGTATGTATATTGTGTGCATCATATTTTATGACATTTTGTGGAGTGAATAAAGTAAAATTTTGAAGTCGTATTATGTCAAGAAAGTTCTTATTGTTGTTGATGTTGTTGTTTCAGTTTGGCTAAACTGAGGGGTAGATTGGGCCCAGGTTGTGGAGGTTTTGGACTTGATAGACTTGATATATACACCACTATTGAAGAATACTTAAGGAGAGTGACCTGATCAGATTTGAATTTTAAGAAAGATGATTCTAAAGTTGAGTGAGGTTAGGACCAAAGAAGTACTTTTGGTAGGAGATTCTCACAGCAGTTTAATTGGCCGTGAAATCCTGGACTAGATTACTAGCAATTGGAATGGAGTGCAAGGAATGGGTGTGTGATGAATTTTGGAGGCACAGTCCATAGGACAGTCCACATTAGTATGGAAATTAAAGAATGTAGAGAGGTCAGAGAGTCAAGTCTAGGGTTTCTAATTTAGGAAAGTGATAGATTACATTGCCATTAACTGACCTAGAGAAGGAATAAACATTTGATAGGTGGAATCAAGTAAATATGATAAATAATGAATTTAAGTTTTAGATATATTAAATTTAGGCATCTTTGAGGCTTGTAGATGAAGTTGTCCAGTAAGCAGTTATGAATACAGTTGTGAGACACTAAAAAGAGGTTGGAACTGGAGATAGACCTGGAATCTATCCAGTTTTCTCTGTCTGCCACCATTATCTGAGTTCAAGCTACTGTGATCTCTTCCTGAGATTATTGCAAGTTTCCTAACTGGACTCTTGTAGTCTTAGTCTTCTCTATTCTATTCTCTGTGCTATAATCAGTGATTTTTCTAAAGGGCAAATCTGATTATATCATTTCTCATTGTTAGTTATTTCTGTGGCCTTATTTTGTCTTTATGATGAAATCCATATTCTTATTATTTTGATTTCTACATTCGTTTCTTTTCCCAACTTACCTCTCTAGCCTTGTGCTCTCCCCAACTCTGTCCTCCCCCCAAATAAATAATTTTCTCATATTTTTTAAAAAAAGATTTTATTTATTTATTAGAGAGAGAGAGAAAACAAGCCCATGCACGTGCATGAGTAAGGGTAGGACACAGGGAGACAGGAAGAGAATCTTCAGCAGACTCCATGCTGAGCAAGGAGCCTGATGCGGGGCTCAGTCTCACGATCCTGAGATCATGACCTGAGATGAAGTCAAGAGTCAGATGCGTACTGATTGAGTCACTTAGGTGTTCTTAATTTTTTCGGACATAATTGAATTATTTCTGGTTTCTGGCAAAGGCTCTGTTTCCCCTCCAAGCCTTTTCACATATATTCCCAATTCCTCAAGTATTCTTGTCACACACTTCCTCCCCTTTATTTGTTTGGTTCATTTCTACTTACCTCCAGTTCTTGGTAAGCCTTCATTGATTAATTATTATTTTTATTGAAAAAATTTTAATGTACAGAAAAATCAAAAGAGTATTGGAGTGAACACCTACGCACATATACATAAACTTCCTCCTCCCCCTGCCGCATTTCCCCTTGCCCAGTCTGAAAGCAGGCTGTAGATTTCATGACGCTTCATCCCTAAATACTTAAGCATGCATCTCCCAATTACAGGGATTTCTCTTACACAATCACAATACTATTACGACACCTAAAAATATCAACAATTACTCAATAACCTTATTAAACATAGAGTCCATACTTAAATTTCCCCATTTGTCTCAATATTTTATTTTTTAAGATTTTATTTATTTATTTGGCAGAGAGAGAGTAGGCAGAGAGGCAGGCAGAGAGAGAGGGGGAAGCAAGCTCCCCGCTGAGCAGAGAACCCGATTCGGGGCTCGATCCCAGGACCCTGAGACCATGCCCTATGCCGAAGGCAGAGGCTTAACCCACTGAGCCACCCAGGCGCACCACCAGCATTTTATTATAGCTTTTTTTCTCTCTATTAATGCTAGATTCAATCAAGGTTCATGCATTGCATTTGGCTGGTATGCCTTTTCAGTCTCCCCAAATTTGGACTAGGGCCCAGTGCCTCCTCTTCTTTGGTTTATCCTTTGAAAAGTAGAGGCATTTGTGCTTGAGTATATTCTATATTCGGAATTAGTCTATTTCTTCCTGATTAGATTCTGCTTAGATATTTCTGGCAAAAATATCACAGATGATATGTATTCCTACCACTTTATCACATCAGGATGCACATAATAGCAGGCTGTCCCCCTGTTGGTGAGTCCAGTTTTCATCACTTGATAAGGGTGGGAACAGACAGATCTAGCTACTATTTAATAAAGAAATAATCGATAGGGTGATAATTTATGACAATGTAGGGGCGCCTGGGTGGCTCAGTGGGTTAAAGCCTCTGCCTTCGGCTCAAGTCGTGATCCTAGGGTCCTGGGATCGAGCCCCGAGTCGGCCTCTGCTCGGCGGGGAGCCTACTTCCCCTCCTCTCTCTCTGCCTGCCTCTCTGCCTACTTGTGATCTCTGACTGTCAAATAAATAAATAAAAAATCTTTTAAAAAAATTTATGATAATGTATATATAGTTTTCCTAATAGCCTTTTAAATTAATGATTTTATGATCCATTAATGATCGTTGCTTGAATTGATCATTGCATTTGAGGATTACAAATGGTGATTTTTCTATTTTATGCTGTTTACGTTTATTAGTTTTATTGGCTTTTGAGGGCTGTGAGGTCTGATTAGATAAAGACTGAATATTGGCAGTTGAATTTGGAAATCACGTTGTTCCTCACCTTTTCCATAGCCAAGTGAGTGGTGAACTTGGAAGATAGATTGCTGGGAAGATAGACCAAAGACCAAATAGAGGCTTGCCAATGAAGGGGAGGCAAGAAGTAGCCTGAGGAGATAGAGTTGAGGGAAAGAACTTTAATTTAGCACTTGAAGCTTTTTTTTTTTTGGTGGGTTAATGATATTGAAGATGGGGGAGGTCAGAGAATAATTAATACAACAGGGTCTCAGATGAAGTAGGAAGAGGTAAGATCAAGAACAACTGGTTGGGGGATTAACTCTAGACAAGGGTACACAACAGTATTGTACCCCAGAGGTTAAGAGTTGTGAGGATTGGGTATGTTTGGATATGGAGGGTAGAATCTTACATGAGGACTTTTTTTTTTCCTTTGGTATGGAGTAAAAAGACAGTTACTTTTTGAGCATGGGATTGGTGAAGGTAAACTTGGGGACATGAGGAGAGTAATGAAGGTTTGTTATAAATACTGTGAAGATTGGGAAAGAGCAGGATTGCTGATTAGGGCCTTACCTCGGATTAGAATTTATACATTTATAATCTGATTTAAAATCTATATAAATTTTCTCTGGTGTTCTGCAGTTAGGAACAAAGCAAAGATAGATTGAAGTTGGATGAGGGAGGAGAGAAATGAACATCAGGGGAGACTGTTGAAGTAATTGATTAGTAAATAAATTCTATAATCATTCATTCAAAGTTACTGGTATTGTATATGTCTTAAATAATGTAAACCATCAGACATATTAAAATGCTTAACAAAAAGAGTAAATTTAAAATAAAATTTCTATAACTTACCCTACCTTAAAAATGTTAGAAGAAATTATATATTAATATATTCCTAAGAACAAAAATGACAGCTTCATTTATTTATTTGAGAGAGAGAGAGAGAACAGGCACATGCACGAGCAGGGGTATAGACAGAGGGAGACAGAAGTGTAGAGATTACTTAAATACGTTAAAAAAAAACTTTAAAAGAAGTCAAGTCTTAAAAAAAATCTTATCACAATCAGATGATAATTATTGTTATCATTTATTTTTAATATAAGATGAACAGAAATATTTGTTAGTGTAAATAATTGTTATAGGATCAGTAATTGATAAGGAGAAAAAGAAGACAGAAGAGAAGAAAGTACTGGGTGCCTGAAATGGATGAGAGGCAGTATAGTGAAATAATTTAGATTTTGGTGTTTTGGAGAGGCAGTATGATATAGAGACAGAGGCATGGAATTTAGAATCAGAAGATCTGAGTGCAAATCCCATCTTCACAATTTATTAGCTAAGTGGTCTGAAACCAAATTACTCTTGAATCTGTTCTTCATCCTCATAATGGGGAATCACTGATTTATCCATTCATTGATTCATACAGACATGTTTTTCTAGATTATTAGACCAACAGAATAATCTGAACGAAAGCAAGCAATTAAGAACTGTATAGTGTTAAAAAAAAAGAACTGTATAGTGTTTAGTCAGATATTAGTTGATAATATAATCCTTTTTCTCTCCCTCTCCCCCTTTCTTTCTTTCTTTGTCTTCCCTCTCCCTTGCCATCCTTCCTTCCTTCCTGATAACATGTTTCCCACATTGGATGGGAGCATACCCAAGTCCCAGCTGATTCTACTTCCTGCCCCTTTCCACTCTCTGCCCCTTCGCTCCCTAGAAGGGAATTAGGCAGAGAAATAGGATGGAGTGCAGCTTTTCTGTATTGCTTGCTCATTTACTCACTGTTGCCTGACAAAGTCCTATCTTTCTCAAGGTGGGGCATAACAGTCCCCAGGTGTGATTGTTCTCTCTCTGCCTTCACCACCATACTGCCAATCCCCATGTATATCTAACTCTTCTTTCTCCTTCCATCTTCTCTCTCCAGTACCTTTTCTTGTTTTATATATTTGACAGAGAGAGGCACAGTGAGAGAGGGAACCAGAAGCAGAGAAAGCAGGAAAGGGAAAAGCAGGCTTCCCGATGAGCTGGGGTGGGGCTCGATGTGGGGCTCTATCTCAGGACCCTGGAATCATGACCTGAGCTGATGGCAGATGCTTAACAACTGAGCCACCCAGGTGCCTCTTCTTGTTCCATTTTAATCTCACTCTTCAGTTGGTTTCTTGCTGTTTGCCTACAGATGTGCTCCTGTCTCCCATGGCCTAAAAAATTCTTTCTCAACTCTTAGTCACTTTTCTTTCACCACCAAAGAGATGTTGATCTTGTTGTCTTTATTACTTCATCACTTACTTAACATCTTGGAGTACGGCTTCTGCCCCAACCACTGTCCTAATACTGTTCTAATTCAATATCCTTACTGAAGATAGTCGAGGTTACTTGACTACTGCATCATGTTGACACTGCTGTTCGCACTTTCCTCCTAGACACTTCTCCCTTGCTTCTATGAGGATGGTATTTCTGATTTCTTTTTCCTATCCTTGTAAGTGTATTTGCCCTTCCTCTATCTCTGAGCTCTCATTCGCCCTCTCTCTTTATTTCTTTTTCACACCTTTTCTTTGTAATATTATTTTCCTATGACTGGAAGTATTTTCTTTTATTCCTATAATGTAATTGGACTAGGACTAGCAATGGAAAATTCAGGGAGGCAGGATTCTGTACACTACAGGAAAGAATTATTTTCCTAAAGCAATTATAGTTGTTTTATAGTAATAATCTGCTTTTGAAGTAGCCAGTTCTCCATTGTTAAAAGTTTTCAAATGACAGATTAAAAAAAGTTTTCAAATGATGCAAAAAGCCCTTGTAGAAAGGGTTCATAAATTGGGTAGAGATTGGAGCCAGGTTATCTTTTAAAGTCCCCTCCAACTCAGAGATTGTAATTTTTATCTCATCCACTTTAGTCCCATGGATTCAACTTTGACCTTTATCTAGGTGTTTTCTAAATCATTACTTTTAGCCTCTTTGCCTTCTCTCCCTTCTCCTTCCTCTCTCACATAGTATTGTCATTAAACTTGCTTCTGTTCCAGGCCACGTGTTTTCTAGTTTCAACATCATTTTCCAAAATTCTTTTTTCTCTCCTTTTACTAGCATGGCTTTGAGGACCACTGTTCTATTCTTTGGCAGCCTTTCTGATAGTAAATTATATCTGGCCGTATAAATTTGCTGCCTCCTCTCCCCAAACTAAGGGCACTCAAGCAGAGGACACTGATAGAGGAGGCTCAGGAACCTAAAGTTTAAATTGATTTTAAAACTTTGTATGGCACAGTCCAAATGTTAATACTTAAGATATTTATAATAATAGTGATAGTTGCAGTTTTTTATTGAATGTCTCCTGTGTGCCAAGTATTGTGCCATGAGTTTACATATAGGTTAGGTAAGTTATGTTTCATTTAAGTTTTACAACATTCCTATGAGAAAGATACTGTTGTCCCATTTACAAATGAGGAAATAGGAAGGTAAGAAAGTTGTCAAAGTCACACAACTAATAAATAATAGCTATCTAACTCATTTTATGGCCAGGTTTCTTAAGTATATTATATATACTGTGTTATAAGAATGTAGAGAGTCTAGAATAAAATTTTAGAAAGGTAATGTTATACAAACAAGATAATGTATTTTTGACTTTGTGTATTTTTAGATTATTTAAATGCATGAACTTATATAAGACATTGTTAGTGGCTTATTTGTTCTTATTACCTCTTTATCCATGATATTAGTTCCCTTGTTCATTCATTCATTAAACTTTCATGTGTTTTACCAATTGCTTAGACTCTGCTAACAGTGATATAGGAAGGTGAATGAAACAAGTAACAAGTATTTTCAGTATAGTGGGGGAGACAGAAAATTAACCGGTAAATAATCAGTTAAAATTTGAGCGAGTACGATAAAGATGACAAACTATAGTGCTAGTCATAGAGAATTATGGTGTGTGTGTGTTGGATGGAATATGGTGGTCAGGAAAGGTTTGTTATGCCACTAAGCGGATAATTAATGTTTTGTTGTATACCCTTTTTTTCCCCCCAAAGATTCTATTTATTTATTTGATAGACAGAGATCACAAGTAGGCAGAGAGGCAGAGAGAGAGAGGAGGAAGCAGGCTGTCCACAGAGCAGAGAGCCGGATGCGGGGCTCGATCCCACTACCCTGGGATCATGACCCAAGCCGAAGGCAGCGGCTTTAACCCACTGAGCCACCCAGGCGCCCCTGTTGTATATCTTTTTATACATTATGTGTATATAGAGAGAGTGATGCAAAGGTTTTATATCAAATGGGATTTTAGTATATATTCTGTTTTGTGATCCCATAATTGAAAGTATAGCCATTGTTTTTTAATTCCCTACCTATTCCACTCCAACTTCTTTTTTTTTTCTTTCAAGATTTTATTTAGATTCTAGTTCACATATAGTGTATTATTTTCAGGGGTACAATTTAGTGCTTCGTCAGTTGCATGTAACACTAAGTGCTCATTATATCAAGTGCCCTCCTTAATGCACATCACCCAATTACCCCATCTCCCCCACCCACCTCCCCTCCAGCAGCCCTCAGTTTGTCCCTGTATTAAAGAATGTCTTATGGTTTGCCTCCCTCTCTTTCTTTATCTTATCTTCCCTCCCCATTTGTTCATCTGTTTTGTTTCTTAAATTCCACATGTGAGTGAAATCATATGGTATTTTTTCTTTCTCTGACTGACTTATTTTGCTTAACATAATACCCTCTAGTTCTGTACATGTTGCAAATGGCAAGATTTCATTCTTTTTGGTGACTAAGTAATATTCCGTTATATATATGTACCACTCTTCTTTATCCATTTATTTGTTGATGGACACTTGGGCTCTTCCCATGTTTTGACTATTGTGGACATTGCTGCTATAAACATTGGGATGCAAGTGCCCCTTCAAATCACTATTTTTTTTTTTTTTATCCTTTGAATAAATACCTTGTAGTGCAATTGCTGAGTCGTAGGGTAGTTCTGTTTTTAACTTTTTGAAGAACCTCCATACTGTTTTCCAGAGTGGCTGTACCAGTTTGCATTCCCACCAATAGTATAAGAGGATTCCCCTTTCTCTGCATCATTGCCAACATCTTTTGTTTCCTGAGGGTCAATTTTAGCCATTCTGACGTGTGAGGTGGTGTCTCATTGTGGTTTTGATTTGTATTTCCTTGGTGCCAAGTGATTGAGTATTTTTTCATGTGTTCGTTAGTCATCTATATGTATTCTTTGAAGATATGTCTGTTTATGTCTTCTGCCCATTCCTTAACTAGATTCTTTGTTTTGGGGGGTGTTGAGTTTGATAGTTCTTTATAGATTTTGGATACTAGCCCTTTATCTGATATATCATTTGCAATATCTTCTTCTATTCAGTAAGTTGACTTTTAGTTTTGTTGACTGTTTCCTTTGCTGTGTAGAAGCTTTTTATCTTGATGAAGTCCCAATGGTTCATTTTTGCTTTTGTTTCCCTGCCTTTAAAGATGTGTCTGGGAAGAAGTTGCTGTGGTTGAGGTCAGAGAGGTTGCTGCCTGTGTTCTCTTCTAGGATTTTGATGGATTCCTATCTCACATTGAGGTCTTTCATTTTGAATTTATTTTTGTGTATGGTATAAGAAAGTGGTTCAGTTTCATTCTTCTGCATGTTGCTGTCCACTTTTTCCAACACTTTTTCCAACTGCCTTTTTTTCATTGGACATTTTTTTCTGCTTTGTCAAAGATTAGTTAACCATATAATTGTGGGTTCCACTCCAACTTCTACAGTCTGGCATCCAACTCCACTTGACATTGTTTCTGATGTCACTGGTCAGTGACATCTGGTCACTGTCTAATTGCCAAATCTAAATGATGGTTTTTTTTTTCCCTTTTATTTGTGAATTCTGAATTGATATTTCTCTCACCTTCTTAGATGTTCCTTTATCACAAGCTTTTATTTATATCTATCTTTTTTTCTTTTTTAAAGATCACATTCATTTATTTTTAGAGAGGGAGCATGAGCAGGGGGAGGGGGTAGAGGAAAGGGAGAGGGAGGATCCTAAGCAGATTCTATGCACAGATCCCAACATGGGGCTTGACCCCAAAACCCTGAGACCATGACCCCAGCCAAAATCTACAGTCAGATACCTAACGGGGTCATCCAGGCACTCTGCCCGTCCTTTTTAAGGATTTTTTTTTTTTTTTTTTTTTTTGAGAGAGAGAGAGAAAACACCCAGGGTCATGCACACAGTGGTGGTGATGGGGCAGAGGGAGGAGGAGAGAAACAGAACCCGACCCTGAGATCATGACCTAAGCCAAAATCAAGGGTCAGGTGCTTAACTGACTGAGACACCCAGGTAACCCTATATCTTTTTTTTATTTCTTTCTTCAGAAATATTCAAGTCCTCTTAGGTTCTGTCGTTGGCCCTCCAAACTGATAATCTCCTAGAGTGATGGAGTAAAGTCTATAATGACCTACCAGTCTTGTGGATAAAGTCCAAAGTCCTTTTGTAAGGTTCCACCCAGTTAAAGGATTATTCTTGTTTGTTTGTTTCTTTCTTTTTTAAATATTTATTTATTTCACAGAAAGAGAGAGAGACAGCAAGCAAGGGAACACAAGCAGGGGGAGTGGGAGAGGGAGAAGCAGGCTTCCCGCTGAGCAGGGAGCCTGATACCATGTGGGGCTGGATCCCAGGACCCTGGGATCATGACCTGAGCCCAAGGCAGACACTTTAACAACTGAGCCACCCAGGCGCCCTGGATTATTCTTTTCTTTTATCTAAGGAAAAAAAGGAAATGAACCAGTATTAATACTTATTTTAAGAATTGATACCTTTAATTTAATAAGTCCATATGTTCATTTTACAGATGATCATCTTTATTTTAACTCAGTGGTTCTCCCTGGGGTGATTTTATCCTCCCCCTCTTTTCTTCCACCCCAGCATGCTTGACTTTGTCTGGACACATTTTTGGTTGTCTTAACTAAGTGTGTGTGGGGGCAGGAGTGAAGGGTGCTGTTGACATCAAGTGGATAGAGGCCAGGGATACATCTGAAGATCCTACAGTGTGTAGGAGGAAAACACCCAATAGCAAAGAATTATTCAACTCACAATGTCCATGGTGCCATGGTGGAGAAACCATGCTTTAACTGGATTTTAGCATTTCCTTTACTTATAATGTACGTAATCCTTCACAGGGGTATTAGCACTATCTATAACTTAGTCACCAGTAGAAATTCCAAATATTTTCATGTCACATTAATTTGTTGCAGGTAACTTGAAATATTTATGCTCACTTATTGCTTAGAAATTAAGATAGTTTTGCATTAATTTAGAAGCAAAAAAATTACTATATTGCATTTTAAAAAGTTTATCTCAGTATAGTTGTCATTTGTAATCTCTAATGTATTTTATGCAGTATAGACATTATTCTGGGAAAGGATCCGTAGACTTTACCAGATTGCCAAGGAGTCCACAGGACAAAATCTTAACCGTGGTCTAGAGGCTTAATTAGTTTGGGTTAAGCATTTTTGGTGAGAATGCTTCATAGGTGATGATGTTTATTTTATATCATCATCTCATGAATCACATAATATTAAGTTGTCATACTGTTATCAGCGATACCAAGTTTGATGACTTAATTAAGGTAGTGACAGTCAGATTTTATTTTTTTAAAAAGATTTTATTTATTCATTTGACGGAGGGAGAGATCACAAATAAGCAGAGAGGCAGGCATAGAGAGAGGGGGAAGCAGGCTCCCTGCTGAGCAGGGAGCCCCCTGCAGGACTCTATCCCAGATTATGACGGGAGAGAGCAGAAGGCAGAGGCTTTAACCCACTGAGCCACCCAGGCGCCCTGACAGTCAGATTTTAAAGATATACTTTCCCGTTTGTATTGCTAAGGGGTTAACACCTGTGGGGTTAACACTTTGGTACCAGGTGAGTTTTCTCTTTCTGATCAACCTAATAACTTTAGCATACATTGGTGATTTTTGCCTGAATTGGTTTTTATGTTGGGGCCACAAAGTGTGATTTTCTAATTCAGCCATTCCTTCTACACTAATTACTGGCTTTCTTCTGTAGAGAAGAGATTTCTTTTCTTTATCCCACTCTGCCCCCTTTTCCTCATCTCTTTCTCTTCCCCTATGTGCCACTTTATATCCACTAATTTTTATTTATCTAGTAGATTACGCTCAAGTAAGTTTCTTTTCTTTTCTTTTTTTTTTTGAGTCCTCAAATTGTCCCCCATGTGACCAATGAGAGCCCCTTTAAGTTGATCCTCTGTCCTTTTTTTTACAAATCCTTCTGGTCTGTTTGTGAGCATTTACTTGCTTTCTGACACAACAAGAGTTCCCAGGGCTCTGGCTCTGTGAGCCATGGTTTCTCTGTGGGGAATGGTGTAGTTTTCACTTGTTCCCTGAAAGTAGAGCATTCCTAAGAAGTCTTAGGAATGTAAAGTGTAAAGCAAAAATGGTGTAAAGTTGAAGAAACAGTTACTATTAATTTATGTGGGAAAATGTTTGTTTTAGGCTTTTCCAGTATCTTAGGACAAGTATTAGTAATGGTTATATAGAAATATATCAAAAAAAGCACAGTTACTCAGAGGCCCAGTTCAAAGGTACAGTGGTTTGTTGCTGAGATGCTGAGTGTGAATCCAGGGAAGGAGCTAAGCATTGACACCCTTGCTGCTTAGCGTGTGTGTGCTACCTGTTACAGCTTGTTGCAAACCAAACACTGAATGCAATTTTTGCTTCTTGCATTTTTAAAGATAAGTTAAAATCCTCTTTGGATTTCTTTTGGTTAATGGAAACAGGTGCTAACATAGGTCTTTAATAAAAGCAAAATGGTGGCATAATGTAAACTTTCAAAAAGCAGGGGATCCTTAAGTTCAGAAACCAAAGTCTGAGCACTTGGTATGCTCCTTGCTTCTGGGATGACATTGTTTTAGGAACTTTTAATAGAGGCTTTTAACCTAACTTTTTCACATAAAAGATACTTTGAGCTACAAGAAAGACAGCCAGGGGAATGGATGGGTAGAGGGAGAGGGAGAAACAGGCTTCCCAATGAGCAGGGAGCCCAATGACACAGGGCTCCATCCCAGACCCCGGGATCATGACCTGAGCCGAAGACAAATGCTTAACCCAACTGAGCCACCCAGGCGCCCCTGTGTATTTTTGTTTTGCAATAATCATACTGAAATTTTGGTTTTTATATAGGTCTCTATTAGACTATGAACTTCCGGATGGTTCCATTTTCCTATGTATTTTATATGCCTAATGCAGTTCCTGGCACACAAATAGTATGTAATAAATACTTTAAAGATGAATGAAATGGGTGGTGTGTAGAACAGATCAGAAGAGAGATGTTAGTGAGACAGCTTCCAATAATCCTTAAGTGAGTAGATAAGAGCATGCACCGGTACAGGATGATAATGAAAGAAAGAAACATTCATTACAGAAGAATTTGCAAGGATGACTAAAATCAGAAACATGTGACTGTCTTGCTCTCTTTCCCTCTCTCTCTCACAATAAATAAAATCTTTAAGAAAATACATAAAGGTGTATTTGGTATGAAACACCAAAGAATTCTTCAAGAGAAGATATTGGTTGAGTATGGTATTGTTAGAATTATGAATAGATTATCACATGAAGAATGGTAGAGTGATTTATAGCTTCTCATTGTAGTTGACTGCTGATTACATTCCAAATTTGTTTCTAGATGTAGTTACAAGTGAGAGTATTAAAAGTCAGAGGTTACTTGCATTTAGTGCTCAGAGCTTGTCTTTTCTCTTATTTTGCATTTTTGTTTTAGTTTTTGCTATTTTTTTTTCCTGAGTAGACAAACTTTCTTGCTAGGATGCTTCATCATTTCTGTTCTTTAGCTTTTCAATGAAAGATTATTTTTTTCTGAAATTGTTTGGTTTAGAGGCCATGGAGGTTTGCTGTATTTGTTTATGCATCCATGCCATATGAATAAATCCATAACATTTTATTACCAGTGATTTTACACATAAAGTATCTGCACTGTACTTAGGTGGTCATTAATACAAAGTTTGGTTCTTACTGTGGGGAAATCTTAATGAATTTAGGATGGTTGAAGGAAATGGAGAGTCACATGATTTAAAATTGGGACTCACCTACATAGGCAGTCTCTAATTTTACATAATCTCTTTATAGCTAGAGATTTTCCCTCTTTTCATAAGAATTAGGAGAGGCATAGGAAAAAAACAAAATCTGCATATGTTTCCCAATTCAGATTCTTTAAGAAATAAATAAGGTGATCCCCACCCCCCATACTGAAGGAATTTATAGGAGCCTAGAAATGTTTTTCTGTAAGTCCCCATCTCCTCTAGTGATTCTGGCTTCCTAAGATGGCACTTAGGATTTCTTCTTGCTGTTAAAACAACATGATGGTAAATAGAATAAATTAAAATAGTAGTATACTATTGTTGGAATCAGTATTTAATTTCTTGACAGCAAGCAATGGGCGTTCAACATAAGTAGATTTTCCAAATATTTGTAGTTTCCCTCTTTAAAATGTCAAAATGTTTTTAGTTTAGCCATTTTATTTGATGAAATTAATAAAGTTAAATAGACTTAATGTCAAATTTAGAATTGTCCTTACTAAACATTTAATATACAGGATTATGTATTAAACAACATTTCCTATCCTTTAGATATTTTTTCCTCTTTAAGATATATGATGCTTTTATATAGAAACAACCATACACTTAATGTGAAGGGATGTAAATGCAACAGGCCAGTGATGCCTTGCGAACCAAGGCCCTGAGTAATTTGTCTGGCCATACTCTGTGTGTGTGTTTGTGTGTGTGTGTGTGTGTGTGTAAATAAAATACAAATTGTCAGTACTTCCTAATGCAAACATTTTACTCTAACCATGTCAGTTTCCATATTGTCTTATAATTATCCATGTCTCTTAACCCCTTTGTACGGTAGTATTTGCTTTCTGTTCAGGGACCTTGAGGAAGTTATTTATCTTTGTGCATTTTCTTAACAGCTTGTTTCTTATGGTCTCAGTGAGTGGTGTAATTGGATGTGTTTCCTTTGCATTAGGAGGACTGTGACAGATATTCAAAGAAGTCTGGGAAATGTAAGTTTTAGCTTTCTGCTAAACTTGCTAAGCTAGACGGGAGTTAGAGTAGATGAACTTTTTGTCACAATTCTTAGCCTTATGTCTCTGCTCTTTATTTCTTACTCTTATTGTATTTACTAGATTTCCTTACCAGCCCCCCCTGCCGCTTTTTAAAAAATTTGTTAAAACACATGTGTATTTTTATAAGCTACCTAGTCTGTCATCGCCTTGCACTTAGACTAGGTGATGTCTAAGTTCCCTTTCAGCTATAAACTTCTATTTATCTATTTATTCCTTCATTGAAAAATGTTTATTGAATACCTGCTATTTGATATATATACTCTGCAGTATAATATTATTTACACTCCAGTAATAAAATAATACATGTTCTTCAGTATCCAGATTATGTACTGTTTCATTTGTAAAGTTTTATATGACACTGTAGCTCATATTATGTTGTTTTGCCCCACAAATTCTTTTAGGGCTTACTAAAAAATGTAGACATAGGTTAACTTTTGTTTTCCTTAGTGTTTTCATTACTTAATGTAATTGTAGGCACCTTGAAGAATCATACTTCTTTTATAATCATTTAATATAGTGACAGTCCACATAGTAATAATAATCATAATGTTAACTAATATTTATGAACACTAACTTTGAGATGAGCATTGTTTTAAGTGCTTCACATATATCCATTCCTTTTAATCTTACAAAATGTTTATGAAATGGGCTCTTGTTTCCATTTTTACAGATGAGGTAAGGCACATTAAGGTTAAGTAAATTTCCTTAAGATTATACTGCTGGTAAGTGAAGAACCCAGTAAGTCAGACTTCAAAAACCCATTCACTTATCCATTTTGTTATAATGCATAATTACTGTATACTTGTTGAATGAATGGATGTTTTCAACTTTAACATATATTGGTTACTTGTTGAATGAATGGATGTTTTCAACTTTAACATATATTGGTTACAGCTTTGGTATCTATTTTCCATTTTGGATAAAAGACTAAGGATATTTCACTTTGGGGAGAATACTTTTCAAACAAGGACATGTAACTTTCTTAGTAAACTGAATATTATAAGTCACTCTTACAGTTAATAATGAGTATTCAAATTGTGTACTTATTCCTTGAGGGATTTTGGATAAGGTGTCTTTTTCTAAGACAATTTGAAGTATATATAATACTTAGAGAGATTTTGATTTGTGTTAAGTGTCTTAATTATTACTTGTTACTTGTTTTCAGTTGAGTGGTGATTTTATGCAATGGCTTCAAGCCACAGTTCTTCACCAGTGCCTCAAGGAAGCAGCAGTGATGTTTTCTTTAAAAAAGAGGTAGATCCAACAAAACACATTCGACCTGTGCAGTCACTGCCAGATGTATGTCCCAAGGAACCCACAGGTAATATCTTTTGTTGTTGTTGTTGAGGATTTTTGCTGAGGATTTGTATTATTTTTAAATCAGTAGTTAGATTCCATATACATTTGACACTTGAACAACTTGGGTTTGAACTGCATGGGTCCACTTATTTGCAGCCTTTTTTTTTTTTTATAAATACAGTACTTTAAATTTATTTTCTCTTCCTTATGGGTTTCTTAGTAACATTTTCTTTCCTCTAGCTTACTTTTTTGTAAGAATGCAGTATATGATAACATACAGAATATGTGTTAATTGACTATTTATGTTATTGGAAGGGCTTTTATTCGACAGTAGGCTATCAGTAACGTTTGGGGAGACTTGAAGTTATATGTGGATTTTTGACCTCATAGGGAGGGGGTAGTCTGTAACCCTAATCCTTCTGTTGTTCAAGGGTCAGCTGTATCTGAAAGAATACATTTTATAGTGTTAAACTAAAGAGGTGGTTTGGAAGCAAGTTGGTTGGGGAATTGGAATATAGTTCTTTTCATGCATTTCCATAGAAGTAACTTGCTAACCTGAAAAAAAAAGTTTTGAAAATGAAGCTACAGATACAAAGCTTTTTAGTTAGACGCAGTATAGTGAAGCCTCATTGTTTGTGAATTCCATGTTTGCAGATTTGCCTACTCCCTAAAACTTATTTGTAACCCCAATATCAATACTTGTGGTACTTTTGTGGTCATTTTTAGTCATATGCGGAGGAATGAAAAATTTGAATTGTCTGATGCACATGTCCCTAGCAAAGATTGAACAAGATAACACTCTGCCTTCTTGTTTTGGCTCTCATGCTCTAAACAAGTGTCCTTTCTGTGGTCTATTTATTGCCACATTTTTTGCATTTTTGAGACTTTTATTGATGATTTTGCTGTTTAAAATGTCTCCCCAACATAGTGCCGAATGGCTTTCTAGTGTTTCTAAAGACCAGAAGACTGCAATGTATGTGCCTTATGAAGAAATTTCATTTAGGTATGAGTTATAGTGGTGTGAGCCATGAGTTCAGTGTTAATGAATGAACAATATATACTAGATAAGGTGTCTTCAAACAGAAACACATCAAATTAAGATTATGTGTTGGTCAGTTGATGAAAATGTTATGACCAGGGGTCTGAAGGTACCTAACCCTGTATTTCCTCTAGAAGCAATAATGGTTCAGTATTTGCTAATTGTTACAGTGACTTTATAGAGCAAAACTACTATGAATAACAAGAATTGACTGTATGTTTTTATTTTTTCTATGGTTAATGCCACAGCAGCATTTCTGTCATCTCTAAGCCAAACAAACAAAACCTGGTGTGTCTGCCTTAATAAATAGAAAAAAAAGTGTATTTTTGAAAAATCTGTGGTATTAAAGGACAGAAGATACGTAATAGAAAGGAAGAAGAATTTTGATGTTGAAAAAGGAAAGAGAAATTTTACATTAAAGAAAGGAATTAATCCTTTACCATCCACCCCATCCTGCAATTATAACTCAAATTTTGCATGCTCTTTATTTTACATGTTTTTCCTTCTCTTGGCAATTGATGCTGAAAGCCGAAGGTTATTAATCAGATTGATTTTCATAAAAACGTTTTTTACAGAAGAGTTTCTACTCTGTATAGTGTAGAAACTAAGCATTTTTATTTTTCTAGGATGTAGTTTCAAATGTAGAACTTAGTTTACTGAGTTTTCTTGTTTACTTTTTGCAGGTGATTCAAATAGTTTATGTGTTGCCCTATCTCTAGTTACAGATCAACATAGATGGACTATATATCATTCCAAAGTAAACCTCCCAGCAGCATTAAATGATCCTAGATTAGCAAAAAGAGAATCTGACTTCTTCACAAAAACATGGGGATTGGACTTTGTGGACACTGAAGTCATACCTTCATTCTACCTCCCACAGATCAGCAAGGAACATTTTACAGTTTATCAACAGGAAATCTCTCAGGTAATACCTAATCAAAAGAAATAGAAAGATCTTTAGTTTGATTTATTGTAGATTTTTGACCAATAATCTTTGATGAGGTTATAGTATTATTTTCTGTTTATATACATTCTGCTGTCCTGGGTTGTATTTAATTCATTGCTTAGATATATATAAATGTATTTCTCTTATTGTAGTGATTTTTCAGAATTACACTTTACGAACAGTGCTGAGATTCATCATGAAATCCACCCTACCTACCAAGGACAAAATTGTTCAGTTAGGCCAAAAAACCCAGATGATTTGTGAGGTTTAAGAAGTGAGCAGAGTAGAACTGTTTCTGTGTCTCTCATTTACCATAGAAAATTTAGTAGAGCATGCTAGCTCTAGCAGATAGTCTTAATATTTTTAGACATAATATGTTGCTCTAAACTCAGTTCTGAGCAAGAAGTGAATGTATTGCTTAGCTTAAGAAGGCTTATTACTGGGACGCCTGGGTGGCTCAGTTGGTTAAGCGGCTGCCTTCGGCTCAGGTCATGATCCCAGCGTCCTGGGATGGAGTCCCACATCGGGCTCCTTGCTTGGCAGGGAGCCTGCTTCTCCCTCTGCCTCTGCCTGCCACTCTGTCTGCCTGTGCTTGCTCTCTCTCTGACAAATAAATAAATAATCTTTAAAAAATAAAAACAAACAAGCAAAAAACAAAAAAAAGGCTTACTACTAATTTTTATTGAGTATTATTAATATAATTTTGTTTACCATTTTAGTCTTTTAAAAAACTTATTTAAAAAACCCTCATTTTAAAAGAGGACATTAAAATTTTTTTCTTTACTGAGATATAATTGACATATAATAATTTCAGGTATATAACAGAATGATTTGATATTTATATATATTGCAAAATGATCCCATAATAAGGCTAGTTAACATCCTTCACCATACATCCTTACAAAAAATTTTTTTCTTCTTGTGATTAGGATTTTAAAAATCTATTCTCCTTGCAACTTTCAAATATTCAATACAGTATTATTAACTATAGTGACCGTGCTTTAGAGTACATCTGGAAGTTTATATAGGGGATAATTATTTGTTTTTATAATATCCCTTTTTATACTTCTTTCATTAGCAGACCTAATTTGCATTTAGCTAACTTTGTTTCACTTGATTACTTTGTTCTTTTTATGATTTGGAAGTAAATCTTTTTATGATTGGAAGTAAAACCAATATTATTGGTTATAACCAATATATATAACCAATATAATGTAATATAATCAAATATAACCAATATATATAATATATATAACATATAAATATAATATAATACATAATATAAATAATAAATATAATATAATAAATAACTAAAAATATATAATATATTATATGTTAAATATATATTTTATTATATATAATAAAATAATATAACTAATATATGTAACCATAAATATGGTTAAATTATGGTTATATTATTGGCATTGATACTATGCAATATTTGGTTCATTTTTAGTACTACCTAATATTTTTGTACAGAACTTATAAATATTGTTTACTTTTATGTCATGTTTATGTTATATGCCATCTAGAGTTTTTGTGTACCATTTTCAGTAATCACATCTAACTGTCTGGATGTTGTTAAGTAGATGAGCTTTAATATACTTTCTTTTTGTTAGTTTCTAATCTTATTCCTTTTTGTTAATTTCTAATCTTTATTCTAACCTTCGTTTCTTGTTCTAATCTTTATTCTTTTTTTTTTTTTAAAGATTTTATATATATATTTGGCAGAGATCACAAGTAGGCAGAGATGCAGGCAGAGAGAGGAAGGGAAGCAGGCTCCCTGCTGAGCAGAGAGCCCGACATGGGGCTCGATCCCGGAACCCTGGGATCATGACCTGAGCCGAAGGCAAAAGCTTTAACCTACTGAGCCATCAGGCACTCCCTAATCTTTATTCTTTTTGTTAGTTTCTAATCTTTATTCCTCATAATGTACAATTTGGGTTTTCCATTTGTCCATTTATTGATCAAATATTTATTGAATGCCTTCCATGTGCCAGGCACTGTCTAAACACTAGGGATACAGCAGAGAGCAAAATATACCAGTTGCCTCCATTATAAAGCTTATATTTCCAGCAAGCAATAAACCCTAAAGCAACCACTAAAATAACAAAGAATTATAGCTAAAAAGCCAATAGAAGAGATTACATGAAATTAAAAAAAATTCTCAATCTAAACAAAGGTAGAAAAAGGGTAAAGAAGAAGCAAAAATTAGATGGGACCAAAAGAATAAACATCAGAATGATAGACTTATACCTAATCCTATCAGTACACTAAATGTAAATGTTAAAGCATCCCAATTACAAGGCAGAGATTGTGAGATTGGATGAAAAAGCATGACCCAGCTGTATGCTACCTATAAGAAATGCACTTTGAACACAGAGACATAAAACACTTAAAAGTAAAAGGATAGAAAAAGATATACCAGGCTAACAACAAAAGAAAGCTGTATGACTATATTAATATCAACTAAAGTAGATTTCAGGCAAAAACTGTTACTAGAAATGAAGAAGGTTATTTTGTAATGACAAAAGTATTAATCAAGGAGATAAGTATTTCTAAACATTTATGTCTGCAAAAACAGCATCAAAATGCATGAAGCAAAAACTGGGAACTTTCTGGGGGAAATAGGTGAATTCACAATTATGGTTGGAGATTTTAATACTTGTCTCTCAATAAACGATAGAACAAGCAAATAGAAAACCATTGAGTATATGGTAGACTTACACAGCACTGTCAGTTAACCTGACTAACTTGAAAGAACAAATTGAAAGATCATTCCACCCAACACAGAAGAATACATTTTCTCCTGAAATGTTCATGGAACATTTACCAAGATAGACCACAATCTGGGCCATAAAACAAATGTTAATACATTTAAAAGGCTTCAGAATATAAACAAAGTCATACAAAATATATTTTTTTGACCATAATTGAATGAAAGTGAAATTATTAACAGAAAAGTGTGTGGGAAATCACAAATATTTGGAAACCAAAGCTTATACTTCTAAATAAAATGTGGAAGGGAGGAGCAGGATGGTGGAGGAATAGGAGACCTAAATTTTGTCTGGTCCCAAGGAATTCAGCTAGATAGTTATCAAACCATTCTGAACACCTACAAACTCAACAGGAGATCGAAGAGAAGAATAGCAACTCTATGAACAGAAAATCGACTACTTTCTGGAAGGTAGGAGTGCAGAGAAGTGAATCCAAGGTGATATATGGGTAGATAGACCATGATGGGAAGGAGCCTCCATCAGCTGGCTACTGGCAAGTGAGAGAGCAGGGGAGCACAAAATAAGAACATTTAGAAGCCAGCTTTGCAGAGGGACGTTGCTCCAGTGGATAAGTGGGGGTGGAATCCTTCCTGGGTCTCAGGATTCTTGGGGTCACAGAAAGACTGTGAGTGCCTGAGTGTGGCAGATCTCACAGGTAATAGAATGGGGAAGCTGGTTGCAGATGGAGCCCAGGAGTGGGCTCTCAGCTTGGGGTTGCCATAAACCGTGATCCGAGGCAAAGTTGGGCCATTACTCTTGGAGCAGGGACCTCACAAGTGACAGATTTGGGGAGACCACCCCCCTGCCCCCTGGGAGGAGCAGCACAGGAGCATGCTGGAGGAATCTGCTGGTGTGGAGACTCCACAGTGGGCTGTGTGCCAGAGATAGAAATGCTCGGTGACAGACTGGGTAAGCTTGGAGTGTAGCTGGAGACCAGGGTGACAGGAGTGACTGACTGCTTTTTTCTGAGGGCTCACTGAGGAGGGAGGCCCCTGAGCTCTTGGCTCCCCCAGGTGGGAGATTGGGAGGCTGCCATATCATTCTCCTCCTCCAAAGCTGTACGGAAAGCTTTCAGGGAACAAAAGCTACCCAGAGCAAAGCCGAGCAGATTGCTTAGCCTGGCCCCTGGCAAGGGTGGTACTGTTCTGCCTAGAGTAAATAAATTTGAGAATCACTGCAATAGGCCCCTCCCCAGAAGATCAGCAAGAACATCCAGCCAAGACCAAGTTTACTGATCAATGAGAACTGTAAAACTCTAGCACTAGGGGAATACAGTACATAGGATTCATGGCTTTTTCCCCATGATTCTTGTCTTTCAAAGTTAAATTTTTAAAATTTTGTTTACTTTTTTCTTTTTCTTTTTAGATTTTTCCTCTTTTCTGTTTTAACCAACATCTTATCAATATCTTTTTAAAAATCTTTTTTGATTTTCACTTTTATAGTCACATTCTGTCCCTCCATTGTATTTAATGTTATTTTTTGTATACATATAAGTTCTTCTTTCTTTAAAATTTTGACATACAGTTTCTTCTAACAGACCAAAATATACCCTAAATCTAGTGTATGGTTTTGTTCTAGTTTCCAGGCTGATCACATTCTCTCCTTTTTTAAAATAATTTTTTCTTTCTTTTTTCAACCAACTTCTTATCTTATGAATTCCTTTTTAAAAATCTTTTTAATTTTCATCTTTACAGCCATCTCTTCATCATATTTACCCATTTATATGTATACACACACACACACAAAGTTTTTCTTTCTTCAAAATTTTGGGAGGCCGTTTCTTCTAACAGACCAAAATATGCCCTGAATCAAGTGTGAAGCCCTGTTGTATTCCAGCCTAATCATATATTTTTTTCCCCTTTTCCTCCTGTTTTTGGGTCTCTTCTGATTTGTTTAGTGTATATTTTTCTGGGGTTGTTGTAACCCTTTTAGTATTTTGTTCTCTCATTCATCTCTTCTTCTCTGGAGAAAATGTAAAGGTGGAAAAACTCACCTCAAAAAAGAACAAGAGGCAGTACCAACTGCTCAGGACCCAATCAGTATGGACAGTAGTAAGATGTCGAAACTAGAGTTCAGAATAATGATTATAAAGATACTAGCTGGGCTTCAAAAAAGCATAGACGATGCTAGGGAATCCCTTTCTGGAGAAATAAAAGAACTAAAATCTTACCAAGTTGAAATAAAAAAAAGCTATTAATGAGGTGCAATAAAAAATGGAGGCTCTTACTGCTAGGATAAATGAGGCATAAGAGGATTAATAATATAGAAGACCAAATGATGGAGAATAAGGAAGCTGAGGAAAAGAGATATAAACAACTACTGGACCAGCAGGGAGAATTTGAGAGATAAGCGATAACCATAAGATGGAACAATATTAGAATAATTGGGATCCCAGAAGAAGAAGAAAGAGAGAGGGGGGCAGAAGGTATATTGGAGCAAATTAGAGTAGAGTATTTCCCTAATATGGAAAAGGGAAGAAGCATCAAAATCCAGGAGGCACAGAGTAATCCCCTCAAAATTAATAAAAATAGGTCCACATCCTGTCATCTAATAGTAAAACTTACAAGTCTCAGTGACAAAGAGAAAATCCTGAAAGCAGCTCTGGACAAAATTGGCAGCAGACCTATCCACAGAGATCTGGCAGGCCAAAAAGGACTGGCACGATATATTCAGAGCATTAAATGAGAAAAACATGCAGCCAAGAATACTATATCCAGCTAGGTTGTCATTGAAAATAGAAGGAGAAATAAAAAGCTTCCAGGACAAACAAAAACTAAAGAATTTACAAACCAGCCCTACAGGAAATATTTAAAAAGGTCCTCTAAGCAAAGAGAGAGCCCAAAAGTAACATAGACCAGAAAGGAACAGAGACAGTATACAGTAACAGTCACCTTACAGACAATACAGTGGCACTAAATTCATATCTTTCAATAGTTACCCTGAATAGAAATGAGCTAAATGCCCCAATCAAAAAAGACACAGGGTATCAGAATTGATTAAAAAACAATACCCATTGATATACTGTCTGCAAGAAACTCATTTTAGACACAAAGACACCTCCAGATTTAAAGTGAGGTGGTGGAAAACAATTTATGAAACTTATGGACATCAAAAGAAAGCTAGGGTGGCAGTCCTTATATCAGGTAAATTAGATTTTAAGCCAAATAGTATAATAAGAGATGAGGAAGGACACTATATCAAACTGAAAGGGTCTGTCCAACAAGAAGATCTAACAATTTTAATTATCTATGCCCCTAACATGGGAGCAGCCAGTTATATAAACCAACTAATAACAAAATCAAAGAAACACATCAGCAATACAATAATAGTAGGGGACTTTTAACACCCCCTTCACTGAAATGGACAGATCATCTAAGCAAAAGATCAACCAGGAAATAAGGGCTTTAAGTGACACACTGGACCAGATGGACTACACAGATATATTCAGAACATTCCATCCCAAAACAACAGAATATACATTCTTCTCGAGTACATATGGAACATTTTCCAGAATAGATCACATCCTGGGTCACAAATTAGGTCTCAGCCAGTACCAGAAGATTGGAATCATTCCCTGAATATTTTCAGACCACAGTGCTTTGAAACTGGAACTCAATCACAAGAGGAAAGTTGGAAAGAACTAAAATACATGGAGGCTAAAGAGCATCCTACTAAAGAATGAATGGGTCAACCAGGAAATTAAAGAAGAATTTAAAAAATTCATGGAAACAAATGAAAATGAAAACACAACTGTTCAAAATCTGTGGGACACAGCAAAGGCAGTCCTGAGAGGAAAATAAATAGCAATAATAAGACTTTCTCAAGAAACAAGAAAGGTCTCAAATACACAACCTAACCCTACACCTAAAGGAGCTGGAGAAAGAACAGCAAATAAAGCCTAAACCCAGCAAGAGAAGAGAAATAATAAAGAACAGAGCAGGAGTCAATGAAATAAAAACCAAAAGAATAGTAAAACAGATCAATGAAACTTGGAGTTGGTTCTTTGAAAGAATTAATAAGATTGATAACCCCCTGGCCAGACTTACCAAAAAGAAAAGAGAAAGGACTCAAATTAATAAAATCATGAATGAAAGAGGAGAGATCACAACCAACACCAAAGAAATACAATTATAAGACCACATTATGAACAACTATACACCAGTAAATTAGACAATCTGGAAGAAATGGGTACATTCCTAGAGATGTGTAAACTACCAAAACTGAACCAGGAAAAAATAGAAAACCTGAACAGACCCATAACCAGTAAGGAGATTGAAGCAGTCATCAAAAATCTCCCAACAAACAAGAGCCCAGGGCCAGACAGCTTCCCAGGGGAATTCTACCAAACATTTAAAGAAGAATTAATACCTATCCTCCTGAAACTGTTCCAAAAAATAGAAATGGAAGAAAAACTCCCAAACTCATTTTATGAAGTCAGCATTACCTTGATCCCAAAAACAAAGACCCCATCAAAAAGGGAGAATTACAAACTAATATGCCTGATGAACATGGATGCAAAAATTCTCACCAAAATACTAGCTAATAGTATCCAGCAGTACATTAAAAGGATTATTTACCACAACCAAGGGGGATTTATTCCTGGGCTGCAAGGTTGATTTAGCATCTGCAAATCAATCAATGTGATACAATACATTAATAAAAGAAAGAACAAGAACCATATGATACTCAGTAGATGCAGAAAAAGCATTTGAGAAAGTACAGCATCCTTTCTTGATCAAAGCTCTTCACAGTGTAGGCATAGAGGGTATATACCTCAGTATCATCAAAGCCATGTGTGAAAAAGTAGGGAAAAACTGAGAGCTTTTCCCCTAAGGTCAGGAATGTGGCAGGGATGTCAACTATTACCACTGCTATTTAACATAGTACTAGAAGTCTTAGTCTCAGCAATCAGACAATAAAAAGAAGTAAAAGGCATCCAAATCAGCAAAGAAGAAATCAAACTCTCTCTCTTTGCAGATGATATGATACTTTATGTGGAAAACCCAAAATATTCCACCCCAGAATGCTAGAACTCATACAGGAATTCAGTAAAGTGTCAGGATATAAAATCAATGCATAGGAATCAGTTAAATTTCTATACATGACCAACAAGACAGAAGAAAGAGAAATTGAGGAGTCCATCCCATTTACAATTGCTCCCCAAAACATACAATACCTAGGAATAAATCTAACCAAAGAAAGAATCTGTACTCAGAAAACTATAGAATACTCCAAACGAAGTTGAGGAAGACACAAAGAAATGGAGAAACGTTCCATGCTCATGGATTGAAAAACAAATATTGTGAAAATATCTATGCAATCTACACATTTAATGAATCCCTGTCAAAATACCATCAACCTTTTTCAGAGAAATGGAACAAATAATCCTAAAATGTATATGGAAATTTATATTCCTCTGAATAGCCAGAGGAATGTTGAAAAATAAAACCAGAATTGGCAGCATCACAATTCCAGACTTCAAGCTCTATTACAAAGCTGTCATCATCAAGACAGTATGGTACTGGCACAATAACAGACACACAGATCAGTGGAACAGAATAGAGAGCCCAGAAATAGACCCTCAACTCTGTGGTCAACTAATCTTTGACAAAATAGGAAAGAATGTCCAATGGAAAAAAGACAGTCTCTTCAACAAATAGTGTTGGGAATATTGGACAACCACATGCAGAAGAATGAAACTGGACCACTTTCTTACACCACACACAATAATAGACTCAAAATGGATGAAAGACTACAGTGTGAGACAGGAATCCATCAAAATCCTTGAGGAGAACACAGGCAGCAACTTCTTTGACCTCAGCTGCGGCAACTTCTCTTAGAAACATCACCAAAGGCAACGAAAGCAAGGGAAAAAAATGAACTATTGGGACTTCATCAATATCAAAAGGTCTTACACAGCAAAGGAAATAGTCAACAAAACTAAAAGATAACCTACAGAATGGGAGAAGATATTTGCAAATGACATATCAGATAAAAGGCTAGTATCCAAAATCTATAAAGAACTTATCAAACTCAACACCCAAAGAACAAAGAATCCAGTCAAGAAATAGGCAGAAGACATGAACAGGCATTTCTGCAAAGAAGACATCCAAATGGCCAACGGACACATGAAAAATTGCTCAATATCACTTGGCGTCAGGGAAATACAAATCAAAACCACAGTGAGGTACCACCTTACTGGTTGGAGTGGTTAACATTAACCAGTCAGAAAACGACAGGTGTTGGCGAGGATGTGGAGAAAGGGGTACCCTCCTACACTGTTGGTGGGAATGCAAGCTGGTGCAGCCACTCTGGAAAACAGCATGGAGGTTCCTCAAAAAGTTGAAAATTGAGCTGTGCTACAACCCAGCCATCGCACTACTGGGTATTTACCCTAAAGGTACAAATGTAGTGATCCGAAGGGGCACATGCACCTGAATGATTATAGCAGCAATGTCCACAATAGCCACACTATGGAAAGAGCTTAGATGTCCATCAACAGATGAATGGATAAAGAAGAAGTGGTGTGTTTGTGTGGGTGTGTGTGCATATATGTGTACATATATGTATATATGTGTGTATGTATGTACACATACATATATAATGGAATACTATGCAGCCATCAAGGAAACCGAAATCTTGCCATTTGCATCAATGTAGATGGAATTAGAGGGTATTATGCTAAGCTAAATAAGTCTATTAAGAGAAAGACAATTATCATATGATCTCACTGATATGAGGAGTTTGAGAAACAAGACAGGCTCATAGTGGAAGGGAGTGAAAAATGAAACAAGACAAAACCAGAGTTTGGGACAAACCATAAGAGACTCTTAATCTCAGGAAACAAACTGAAGGTTGATGGAGAGGGAGGGGTTGGGAGGGATGAGGTGGCTGGGCGATGGACATTGGGGAGGGTATATGCTATGGTTAGTGCTGTGAATTGTGTAAGACTGATGAATCACAGACCTGTACCTCTGAAAGAAACAATACTTTATATGTTAGTTAAAAAAAAATAAAATGCCAGTCAAAGAGCAAAAGGCAGTCATCTGGATGGTTCAGTCAGTTAAGTGTCTGACTCTTAATCTCAGCTCAGGTCTTGATCTCAGGGTCATAGAGCCTACTCAAAAAAAAGGGGGGGGGGAGAGAAATTAGAACCATTTACCCTTGAACAACATGGGTTGAGCCATACAGATCTACTTATATACAGATTTTTTTCAGTAAGTATAGTTACCGTATTGCTGATGTATTTGGCTTCCTTAATATTTTGTTTCCTCTTTAAGAATATAGTATATAACATGTATTATATACAAAATATGTGTTAATTGACTGTTTATGTTATTTTTAAGGCTTCCAATCCACAGTAGAGTATTAGTAAAGTGTTTGGGGAGTCAGAAGTTATTGGATTTTTGATTGTGGTGTATTGGTGTCCCTAACCCCCATATTTGAACTAAATGGAAATGAAAACATGACATATTGGGATTTGTGGCATGCTGCTTAAGCAGTACTTAAGGAATAATTTGTAGCAGTAAATACATATATTAGAAAAGAAGAATAGTCTCAAGTCAGTGACCTCAACTTTTACCTTAAAAAGCTACAAAAATAACAAATGTATACCAAAATAAGCAGAAGAAAGAAACATCAAAGTTAAAATCAGTGAAATAGAAAATAGAGAAATAGTAGAGAAGAATCCGTGAAACCTAAAGCTGATTCTTTGAGAAGATCAATAAAATTGACAAATCTCTAGCAATACTGATTCAGGAAGAAAAGGGAAAAGGCATAATCACCAATAAGAATGAAAGTGATGGGGCGCCTGGGTGGCTCAGTGGGTTAAAGCCTTTGCCTTCGGCTCAGGTCATGATCCTAGGGTCCTGGGATCGAGCCCCACATCAGGCTCTCTGCTCAGCAGAGAGCCTGCCTCCTCCTCTCTCTTTGCCTGCCTCTCTGTCTACTTGTGATCTCTGTCTGTGAAATAAATAAATAAAAATCTTAAAAAAAAAAAAAAAAAGAATGAAAGTGATGACATCACTACAGATTTTACAGAAATTGAAAGACTAATAATGAAATGCTATGAACAACTTTATGCCAATAAATTCTGCAAGTTAGATGAACTGATGAATTCCGTGAAAATACAAATTACCAGATCTTTCAGGAAGAAATAGATGAGTTGAATAGCCTTGTAGTTATTAAGGAAATTGATGTTAATTAGCTTTCCAAGAAGAAAACTCAGGTCCCTGTGGCCTCACTATTGATTTCTACCAAATATTTAAGGAAAAAAACAATAGCATGTCCACACATATTCTTTCATGTGTTTATAAGGATGTGAAGGGCAGAGCCAGTACTAGGATGAGGCCATGAATTGCCTGAGGTGTAAAATGTGAAGAGCACCAAAATCTAAGAGTAATGTTTGGGGAGTCAGAAGTTATTGTTGGATTTTTGTATTGTACTCCAGGCTGCTTGCTTGCCTTACCCTATTGTCGGCCCTGGTGGAATAACTAGAACTCTCATATACTATTGGTGGGAATTTAAAGTGGTACAACCCTTTTGTAAAACAGGTTAGTCGTTTCTTAAAAAGTTAAAAATACTTCTGGTTCAGCATGTAGGGAACTTGAAAAGCTTCTACTCCTGTTCTCGAAAGAAAAAATCTGAAGAAACTGAAAATGAACAATTTAGAAGGTTTTTGAAGGTCACAGCACAGGGACACAAACTCACTAAAAGACAATGATGTAGGGACGCCTGGGTGGCTCAGTTGGTTAAAAGACAATGATGTAATCACAGGTCTGTGGAAATCTTCCCCTCCTCCCACATTTTACCACCATATCAATAGGGCACTGGTATAGTAATGGAGTACAACTGAAAGAATTGCATGTCTCCAACTTTATTTAAGAAATTTGTAAAGACAGGAAGGGAGACAAAGACAAGGACACGAGAAGAAATTTTAGCCTCCAACACCTGCAGCTACATCAAATAGTAAATATAGTCTAATTCCTAGCCAGATAAACATAAAACCTCACAATAAATACCCGTTTACCTCAGTTCCTTATATCTAGTACTTCATTTCTGGCTTGCAGCAAGAAAAATTACAATAAATACTAAAAACAAGAAGGAAAAACCACCACAGTTTAAAGAAAGCAAGTACTAGAACAAGACTCAGATGGCAACAATTTCAGAATTATCAGACTGGGAACTTAAAATAACTATGGTTAATATGCTAAGGACTGCAGTGGAAAAGGTAGTCAACATGCAAGAATAGATGGATAATGTAAGCAGAGAGATGGAAACTATAAGAATCAAAGGAAATGCTAGAAATAAACACTGATAAATGGAGAATACTTTTGATGGCTTCATCAATAGACTTGAAATGGCAGAGGAAAGAATCAGTGAGCTTAAGGAAGTGTTGATAGAAGCTTACCAGAATGTGTGGGTCAGTCGAAGTATTGCTTAGAGGGAAATTTAACAGTGTTGAATGCATATGTTAGAGGAAAAAAAATCTAAAATTAATAATCTAAGTTTTGCCACAGGAGACCAGAAGAACAAATTAAATCCAAAGTAAGGAGAAGGTGAATTTGTTGTTGTGTACTGATGTTGTGTACTGAAACTAATATAACATTGTATGTCAGCTATATAAAACAAAACAAAAAAACAGAAGAAAAGAAATAAAAAAAAACTACACCAGTAATCAGTGAAATTGAGATCTCCTTTGAGAAGATAAATAAAATTGGTAACCGTCTAGCAAGGTCAGTTAAGGAAAAAAGAAGGCCTAAAGTACAAGTATTAGAAATGAAAGGGGGAGGGGCGCCTGGGTGGCTCATTGGGTTAAAGCCTCTGGCTTCAGCTCAGGTCATGATCCCGGGGTCCTGGAATTAAGGTGGGCATCCGGCTCTCTGCTCAGCAGGGAGCCTGCTTCCTCCTCTCTCTCTGCCTTCCTCTCTGCCTACTTGTGATCTCTGTCAAATAAATATATAAAATCTTAAAAAAAATGAAAGAGGGCACAGCACTAACGATCTTGTGAATATTAAAAACATAACAAAAGAATATTATGAACAACTCTAAGCACACAAATTCTGTAACCTAGATGAAAAAGATCAGTTCCTTGGACGACACAATCTTCCAAACCTTACACATGAGAAATAGATTCTCTGAATAAAGCTATTCAGAGTATTATTACAGAGTATTAAAGAAATTGAATCAATAATAACCTTTCAAAATAGAAAACACCAGGGCCACATCGGTTCACTGGTGAATTATGCCAACCATTTAGGCAAGAAGTTACACCAGTTCTTTATAATCTATTCCAGAAAATAGAAGCAAAGGGGATACTTTCTAACTTATTCTTAGGTAGCATTAACCTAATATTGAAATAAGACAAAGACATTATGAAAAAGGAAAACTATAGACTGCTGTCTCAAGAAAATGGCTGTAAAAATCCTTAACAACGTATTGGAAAATCAAACTCAATAATGTGTGAAAAGAATTCTATACCATAACTAAGTGAGATTTATTCCAGATATGCAGGGCTGACCCAATATCTAAAAAGCAATTTGTATAATCCATACATTAACAAGCTAAGAAAGAAAAATCACATGTTCATATCAGTAGATAGAAAATTTTTGACATATTTAGTACTCATTCATGTTAAAAACTCTCAGCAAACTAGGAATATAGGGACAGTTCAACTTGATAAAGAACATCTACAGAAACCCTACAACTGTGAGAAACTAGATGCTTTCCCACTAAGATCAGGTACAAGGTAAAGATGTCCCTTCTCAACACTCCTTTTGTACATCACACTGGAAACCCTAACTTTGCAAGACAAGAAGAGGAAATAAAAGGTATACACACTAGGAAGGAAGAACTAAAACTGTCTTTATTTACAAATAATCATGATTGTCTATGTAGAAAATCCCAAAGAATCAGAAAAGAAACTCCTGGAATTAAAAAGCAATTATAACAAGATTGCAGGATACAAGATTAATATTATAAAAGGGAATTGCTTTCTTCTATGCTAGTGATTTACAGTTAGAATTTGAAATTAACTCAGCACCATTTACATTAGCACCAAAGAAAATGAAATACTTAGGTATAAATCTAACAAAATATGTGCAAGATCTCTATGAGGATAGCTACAAAACTGATGAATTGCTGAAAATCTAAATGAATAGAGAGTCCATGTATGTAGATAGAAGACTCAGTATTATCAACATGTCTGTTTTTCCTAGCTTGGTCTATAGATTCAATGCAATCCCAGTTAAAATTCCAAGAATTTGTTTTGTAGATACCAACAAACTGATTCCAAAGTTTATGTAGAAAGGGAAAATAGAACAGCCAACAAAGTATTGAACAAAGTTGCAGGACTGGCACTAATTGACTTTAAGACTTACTGTGAAGTTATAGTAATATAGACAGTGTGGTATTGGTAAAAGAATAAACAGCATATGGATCAAAACAACAAAATAGCTCAGAGATAGACCCACACAAATATAGTCAAGTGGTTTTTGACAAAGGTGTTAGTAGTCTTTTGAATAAATGGTACTGGAACAACGAGATACCTACCTGCCAAAAAAAGAAACACAGACTGCCCACACCTTTCATAGAAATTACCATAAAATGGATTGTAGATCTAAATGTAAAATGCAAAATGGTAAAGCTAGAAGATCACGTAGGAGAAAATACATGACTTTGAGTTTGGTGATGATTTTTTAGATTATAGCATCAAAAACACAATCCATGAAACAAAAAAATGACAAGTTGGACTTTGTTAAAATTAAAAACTTCCACTCTGTGAAAGACACTACTAAAAGAATTATACAGGCTAGTCACTGGGAGAAAATACTTGCAAAACACATGTATGATAAAGGATTGGTATCCAAAATACACAAATAACCCTTAAAACTCAATAAGAACAACTCAGCTAAAAAATGTGAAAAGGACTTGAATGAAAATTTTCCAAAGAAGATGTACAAATGACCAGTAAGTATATGGGAAGATAGTCAACATCACTAGTAGTTTTAAGTGTTAAGTTTTATGTTATGTGTATTTTGGAATAATAAAAAAAATGCACAAAGATCTGAATAGGCATCTCATGAAAGAAGACATACAGATGGCAGATAAGCATATGAAAAGATGCTTAAAATTTTATGTCATTAGGGAATTGCAAATTAAAACAGCAATGAAATGCTGCTATATATCTCAGAATTGCAAAAATTCAAAACACAGCACCAAATGCTGGCAAGAATATAGACTGATAGGAACTCTTACTCATTGTGGGTATGACTGTGAAATGGTACAGCCATGTTGGAAGACAGTCCTGTGGTTTCTGCCACAATTGCTGTCAAAACTCTGAACACGACTAGCTCAATGTTTTTTTTCCCTTTCCATACTCCACTTTCCCATGTGTCTTATTTATGTTATCTCCAAAAAGATAGAATAATTGTTAGTGATCCATCTAATCTGAAATCAGAGTAGGGTTGTTTTCTCTCTTTCTTTCCTGATTCTGTCAGCTAATAACTTGTTTTTCTGTCTTAGGTATATAGGTTTTCACATTTTCTTACTTCTTTTAAAAAATTATTTTCAATTGATTTCTGTTATATAAATAAGGATTTTTAAATTTGCATTCCCACTTCATTCCAGCTTACAGAGATTTTACTGTAATTATATAAAATGGGATGGGTATAAGCATATAGGTGTTTGTAGAGCTTGTATTGGTTTATTAAGCATACTTATTTATGTTTAAGTTTAAGAGGCTAGTGATCTCATGTTAAAAATTGTACAACTAATTTGGTATATTCTTTTGTGAAACATTTTGATGCTTTGAATGTTCATATTGCTACATAACATTGAATTTGTTATTTGTCTTATAGAGAGAGAAGATTCATGAGAGATGCAAGAATATTTGTCCTCCTAAAGATACCTTTGACAGGACTCTCTTACATACTCATGGTATGAATATGTGCTATTTGTAGACATTATGAAGATAAATATGTGATAATTGTAGCGTAGCATAAATATCAACAAACAAAACTTAATTTGGGGACCTCGATGGCTGTTCTACCTATAATTTTTATTTTTAGTGGAATTTTTAGCCTATTATCATAATTTTTCCAAAAGCTTCTAAGAGAAAAACCATGGGTCTCATTATAGTGTTATCCTTCATTTCAACAAATATTTATTTAACATCTGGGTGCTTGGTATTTTGCTTGTTCCTTAAAAGTAGTTGAATAACAAAGAGCACTTGTCCTCAAGGAGCTGATTGTCTTCTCAGTAGGGTTAAATAAGTAAGCCAACAATTGCAGCACTCTATATCAAGCAGTAAGTTCAGCATGGTAGGTTGGTATAGAGCTCCTAATTTGCTAAGCCTTAGAAAACTTAAAGAATTGATGATTGCCTATGTTTTAAACCAGCTGCTGAAGAGGTTTATGTGGGGAAAGGCCTTCCAGGAAGAAGGAACAGTGGATGCAAAGCAACAGAGTCAAGTGAGAGCAGAGCATGTTCAAAGAACTACAAGAGTTCAGTGTGTTGGCTCTACTGGGAGTAAGAAGTGAGGCTGAAGAAATAGGCAGGGGAGTCAGATTATGAAGAACCTTCTATGCCATACTAAGGAATTTTTCTTTTCTAAAAGCAGTCCAGAGCCACAGAATATTTTTAACCAGACATCAGATTTATGATTATACATTTCATTGTGAAAACAGTTGTGGAAAACAAATTTAAGGATGTTGATAAATGGGAGGCAAAGAGACAGTTGGAGGCTATTGCAGTAATACAAGTGAGAAATCATGTGGCCTCAATAACAGTTATAATGAAGATGGAGAGGAATTTAAACATTTGAGAGAGTTATTGAAGCACAAGTTTTGGTGGTCAGGCAGTTGTTGGTAATGGTAATGATCAGTTTGCACACTGAGAAGTTTCTGTGGATTTCACAGTTTAGGATCTCTTATAGAGGGCAGTCAGACTTAGAAGTGGTGGTTACAGAAAATAGTACTATTTATTAAGGGGTGAGTACAAGAGAAAGAAATGGAGACTGTCAGCGTGGATATGACTTGAGGATTTGAGGTATAGGGTATTGACTAGAGAGAATAGTGTGTAAGAATATTTTTGCATGGTCAACACTAGATGAGGCAGGAGATGCATTTGCATAACCTGAGAGTGAATGCTTCCTTAAATTTTGTACTGAAGGGCCTCCCTTGTGTCAGCCTAGTCCAGGCCCTGGGTTCTAACTTATCTTTGTTTTTTTTGTTTGTTTGTTTATTTTAATGAGAGAGAACTGAGCATGTATATATATGCTGAGAGAAAGAACTATTAGAAGGGAAGAGGTTGGAGATATGGAAAGAGGCAAGGTATTTGACGAAGCACGCTCATAGAGGCGGCGGGAGGGTATAGAGTCTGACCCAGGAAAGTTAGTTTTGGAAAGGAGGGTACATCCTCTGAGATTTAGTTGGTGAGGTGAAGGTAAAGTATGTTCATTTGCAGGTTTGTAGATACAAACTAAGATGTCTAAGAAGAAAATAGGGTATTAATATCTTAATATGGTATTAAAATCTTTTTTCATAAGAAATTCTGGGTGGGATGGTGAGTATTTTGAACAATAAAAGCACTATTCCTATATTAGAATGCAATTTTTTTTTAAGTTTTTATTTCTATATTTGACAGAGAGAGCATAAGTGGGGGGAGCAGCAGGCAGAGGGAGAAGTGCAGGGCTGGATCCCAGGACCGTGGGATCATGACCTGAGCTGAAGGCAGACACTTAACTGACTGAGCCACCCAGGCGTCCCAGAATTTAATTCATTTTTAAAAACTATATGCCAAATTTAATTTTACCAAACTTAATAAGATAGCATCAAGCTTTCTGTGTCCATTTAAAAAAGACTTGAAATATATTTAGTTTTCTTGCTCTCATACAATTGATTAAAATTATTTGAAACATAGGGATTTTTTCAGTGCTTTGTTTACTACTAGGCATATAGGAGGTGCTTGATGTCTGTTGAGGGAATTTAAGTGTTTACTTAATTTTGACATAGTACAGAATCTGATCAAAATATATTTTATAGAATAAAATGAAAACAAGTATAAAAAAATCGTATTTACTCTTTTCCTTTTTTTCATAGATAAATCCAGGACAGATCTGGAGCAAGTACCTAAGGTAACAGAGCTTAATAAATGAGAAAATTTTTTAATATCTTTAATTTTTTATTATCTCTAATATTGTTAATTTTACCTTATCAGAAGCTTTCATTTGGGTTTTTTTTTTTTAAAGATTTTATTTATTTGACAGAGATCACAAGTAGGCAGAGAGAGAGAGAGAGTGGAGGAAACAGGCTCCCCGCCGAGCAGAGAGCCCGATGCGGGGCTCGATCCCAGGACCCTGGGATCATGACCTGAGCCGAAGGCAGAGGCTTAACCCACTGAGCCACCCAGGCACCCCTCATTTGGGTTTTTTACACCTTAACCACTTTGCCTATTCTGGGACTTTGTGCATCACTTTTCTTCTTTCTTTGGCCATCATCAGTTTCTTCTTCATTACTGAAATCTACAAATATGTTTAAGTCTCTCCATTCTGAAAAAGAACTTTATTGATGTTACTACCCCTTCAGATTATTAAGAGATATGTCCTTTGTGTGAAAATTTTAAAGAGATGTGTAATAGATGTTTTCTTCCCCCCCCTCTGCTCTGGGGAAAAAGTCCATTGCATTAATTAGATTCTCAGGTCTATGATAACTGCTCTCTAAGGTGAGATGACACAGAAAAGACAACAGACAGAAACAAAAAGGCAGTTATTTTTAAAGTTGTTTGATTCCTACAAAATAAAACACAAACTCTATCATTTAAGGCCCTTGATTATTCATTTCCATCATAGTCACACTCAACTTTTGCTTACTAATCTTTACACATTCTTTACTTCAGTTAAACTATTTTGCTGGCTCTGTATTTGCATTGATACTCTAGTCTGGAAGACTTTTCCCTCAACTCCCCATATCTAAACCTTTCTTTATATTCTCTTACTTAAATGACAATTTTATGTTAATACATCTCTTCCCAGCTGAAGATAATTGGCCCCTTTGCTGCATTTCCTAGTATTTTATATAGACCCATGCCTTTCTTTTAAAGGCATTTGTCATTCTTCTTGTAAGATATTTATGTGTATATTTTACCACATCCATTGGACTAAAGATCCTTGGGATTAGGACCTATATAATAATTTATCTTTGTTTCCACCTTAGTGCCTAGCATACAGGTTACATCATCAGTAAATATTTATTGAATTAATCAGTAGTTTTAATTATACTAAAGCAGGGACTAAGAGATACACTCATGTCCCTAGTTAGATTTTCCCTATCACTTTTATACTAATTTTTGGATATAGGTAAAATGGATCAGTAAATATAATAAAATAGAGCATAGAAATTAAGTAAGTTAAACTATGTTTCAGGTCTTATGCTAGGTACTGGAGATACAAAGATTAATTAGCTGTAAATCCAGTCTTATAGGGATGTATGATCTCTAGGAGGTGATACATATATTCAATAAATAATTTTTGTGAAGTATGAGATACATGTGGTATACGTACTTATGTTCAGAGATGGGGTGACTGATGTATTCAGAGATGGGGTAAGTGTTCATACAGAGATAACGTTTGCCCTTTTGATTTGGTTGTGTTCTCCAGGAAAATTGACAGGAAGGGCATTCTAGGCAGAAAGCATGTACAAAGATAGTTAAGCACAAGAGGATATGGAAGTTGAGTATTGTTAGAATGTAACTTGTAAATAGTGGGAGTGGCAAAATACAAATTGATGATGGAGTTCAAAGAAAATGAAGGGCCTTTAGGGCACCTGGATGGCTCAGTCTGTTGAGTGTCTGCCTTCGGCCCAGGTCATGGTCCCGGGGTTCTAGGATCGAGCCCGGCATCGGACTGTCTACTCAGCTGGAGAGCCTGCTTCTCCTCTTCCTCTGCCTGCCTCTCTGCCTGCTTGTCTCTGTCTCTCTGTCAAATTAAAAAAAAAAAAAAAAAATGAAGTGCCTTTGATGCCCTTCTGAAGAGTTTGGTCCTTAGGTCATGGGACTCCATTGAGAGATTTAAACAGAGAAGTTAATTCAGTGATACTTGCATTTTAAAAGTATATCTGACAGCAGTATAGGGGATAGATTGAGGAAGGACATGAGTAAATAGCCATTTACTATAATCTGGAGATGATGAAGAGCTGCACTGATAAAATGCAATAGACATAGAGGAGAGAGAGCATTCAAGTGTTATGTAGAAAATATAATGTATAGGACTTAGTGCCCAGGTGCATATGGTATGTAAAGGAAAAAGAATGATCTTTTCATAAAATTGAATTTGTTCTGGTTTTAAAATTTAGTATATGTCTAATCTACAAAACTAATTTTGAAAGCATTTTAAGCAGGAGAGAGTAGAAATATAAATGTAGAGAACTTGGTATTTGGCATTTTTTAAAAACGACTTCAGTGGGAAATAATACAGAAATTTTGGTATAAGTAGGATATCTCCCTTTGGTGTGTGCCTGGTGGGACTGCATTAGTGAATTCGATTACATAGTTATGGAATGATCGCCTACATTGGTAAAAACCAAAAACATTTTTCTATTTTTCATGAGTATTCTTAGCTTGATGAAACATCATACATTTTTTATACAGATTTTTGTATAATTCAGTATATAATTTTGTATAATACAGATTTTGTATGTTAATTTTTGTGTAATTCACTTGCTTTTGCTGTTTATGCTTCAGATCTAAGTTAATCATTCTTTAATGGTCTTACAATGTTTGAAGGGATAATGGATGTAAAAAAATGTTTATCTAATGAGGAAAATACATTTTTTAATAGATTTTTATGAAACCAGATTTTGCCTTGGACGATTCCTTAACTTTTAATTCAGTTTTACCATGGTCTCATTTTAATACTGCTGGTGGAAAAGGAAATCGTGATGCAGCTTCCTCAAAGTTGCTACAAGAAAAGGTAATTTCATTTTTACTTTTTTCCATGTAGAAAACTTTATTCTGGTTAAGTAGTACCTTTTGTGTGGTTTCTGATTTAGTTATTTATTAAGGGCTATTTCTTTTAATTTTTAAATTTCTTTTAATTTTTTCATATTTTTTGTTACTGCCTTCAAATCTAACTGACAAAATAAGAGCATTTGATTCAGTGGAAAACAAGTTGTGCTGGTGAAAAAGAAGCTAATTGTTGGAGGGCTTCTTAATCTAAAATAGCAGTCGATGGAATTTCAGTTATCCCAAACAGTATATTGGCTATTTTTATATTCTTTATGATTTGAAGCAGGGAAAATCAACTTTTGCTGTGGTACCATTTTTCCTTATTTCCACATCATAGGGATGATTATTTTGGAGCAAAATATGATAGTTGAAATGTACAGTATTGTATTAAAAATTGCATTAAAAATACAATACTCTATTTAATTTTGCAAAGCCTAACCTTTTGCATGTTATTAGTCAGCAGTTTTTAAAAACTTTTACAATATTTTGTAATATGTTGAGAAGTCAACGTATTGTAGAGTTTTAAGCATATCTTAACTCACATATCAATCTTTTAAAATTTGTATAGGAAGTAAAGATTTTTTATTCCTGTTCTTTCTCAGCAGTTTAGAGCTTAAACTGAGAAGAGCTTAAACTGAGAAGAAAGCATTTAGTTTCAGGCTAGTGACATCTCTTGGCAGTCTGAAAACTTGTCTCAGGAAGACTATTCAATAAATGAGGTCTAGTAATGAAGAAAAAACTAGTTTGGGGAGAAGAGGAGAAGAAATATAGGGAAAGAATCATTGAATATTCCTTTTCCACAGTTGAAAATAAAAATGAAGTCATTTTTCCTTTGGCAACATTTTTACCTATAAAGGTTTTCCTTGAGTAAGAACAAATTCATAAATCTGATGAAAATTATGGGTTTAGGGGCACAGACCTACTCTCAGATTGCTTTTTCACATTCTAATATATACCCTGTTAAAATAATACCTTAAAAGAGAAAAACAACAAAAGCCAATAAAAATCTCATCCTAGGGGCACCTGGGTGGCTCAGTGGGTTGGGTCTCTGACATTGGCTTAGGTCTTGATCTCAGGTTCCTGAGATCGAGCGCCTCATCTGGCTCTCTGTTGGGTGGGGAGCCTGCTCCCCCCACCCCCCGCTCCACCGCCTTGCTTCTGTGCCTACTTGTGATCTCTCTCTGTCAAATAAATAAGTGAAATCTTTAAAAAAAATCCTAAACACTAATCTTCCCTAAATACTTTTAGGAAGACTAAAAATTGTTCTAGGAAATGAATTATGAAAATATTATGCTTTTTAAAAAAAATATTTTAGAGAAGGGGAAGGAGACTCCTTGCTGAGCAGAGAGCCTGATGTTTTTTGTTAAGTTGCAGAATCAGGTTTGTTACGTTTACATTCTGGGTCCTTATTCTACTCTCTTATAAAAGGAATGGAAGAGAGAATTCCAGAACACTTTCAGACTCACTCTGTGATGGATAAACAGCTGTTTTTATCTCGTGAGTTTTAAAGAGAGGGAATGCTACAAAAAGGTTTAGTTAATTTGTATTCCACTCTAGTGCTACCCAAAGTCCTGGTCTATGATGAAATAAGGAGCTTGCACTAGAATGTAAATCATTGCACTACTTCCTTTATTTAGAAACTCTTTCTATGAAAAAACAGTGCAGTGGCCTTAGGGATGTAATTGATTTACTTTTGAGCAAATTCCTTATTTTATCATGGACCTGTTAAATAGTTAACAGACTGGCAGCAGCATATAAACCATATTTTCAATAGCAGTGTCTGAAGGAGTTAACATTCTCAAATTTCCTATTCTGAAAATTGAGTCCACTTTAGCTTACAAGGTACCCAAGTACTTTGCCCCCATATTGCTTTTTGGGTAAATAAGTGAACAAGCCATGTTGAAAATGGAAAGAACAATACCAGAAGGGTATAATCTCAAGAGAATTAAAGCATGGAAAAAATTCTTGTTTGTAACCTATTGTATATTATAAGAGATTACTGAAGGAGCCTTGTTGAAGATATGTGTTATCCTGCATGGTTTGAAGGAAATAGTCTTAGTGACCAAATAATCTCTTCTAATCTCAGAGTCCTAAATGTTGAAAGTGTGTTAACCCTTTAATACCGTGAATTCTCCTGAGATGTTGAGAGATAATGCCCAAAGTTTGAGCTATAGGTTGAAGAATTTAAAAGTTAAAAAGTGGAGCGAAATGGAAAGATAATGTAGCCAAAAAATGCATATGCAATTAGGAAGAAAAGGCAACTCAAGCTTTAGGAGTCCCTATTTGAAATTAGAAAGCATTTTTAATATATGTTGTTCTAGGAATTAATCTTGTTTGTGTTACAAATAAAATATATATGAAGTCTTTTAAGGCATTTGTCAAGCTTTTAAGGGGAAAATATATCGGAAATACATTTCCAGTATATTAGAGTTTTACAAATATGTGTGTGTGTGTGTGTGTATATATATATATATATATGTATATATATATATATATATTTATTTATTTACAAATATATACTGAGTTTTACAAATTGGTAAAAGAATAATTTTTGAGGGGCACCTGGGTGGCTCAGTGGGTTAAAGCCGCTGCCTTCGGCCCAGGTCAGGGTCCTGGGATCGAGCCCCACATCGGGCTCTCTGCTCTGTGGACAGCCTGCTTCCTTTTCTCTCTCTCTGCCTACTTGTGATCTCTGTCTGTCAAGTAAATAAAAAAAATCTTAAAAAAAGAATAATTTTTGAAATGCAAAATTAGCAGCCTTGAAAAAAAATCCTAATGAATTCTAGTATTTTCTATAATTTGTGACTGGATCATGAATCTGTCTTTCACAGATTCTTTTGAGGCAGAGTGGTATGTTAGAAAGAGCTTCAGTTTTTGAGTCAGACAGGCTTAGGTTCAAATTTTAGTTTTGCCACTTACTAGCCATATGACCTTATTCAAATTATTTAATGTCTCTGAGCCTCAGTTTCCTCATCTATAAAATAAGAGTACTAATACCTGTATTCTAAGATTGTTAGAACTAGAAAATTATATGTATAAAATACCACTGCCTGGTACATAGAAGGAAGAGGTCAATAAATGGTAACTATAATAAACTTCTAGTCAGATGAGTGATGCGTGATGGTGTGGGGGTTATGGAGATCATTCTGTTTTAGATCTGAGTTCTGAAACTATAATCTCAGATGACTGTGGGGTACTCTTACTTTCTAGAAAGTAGTTGGTGTTTGGAGGGCAGTAGGAGGAGCAGAGGAAGAAGGTAAATTGGCTACTTCTACTCTTTTGTCTTACATTTATTAATCTTTGGGTTGTTACCTTTCATCTCCCTTCCATTTTATTATGCCAAATACCAAGAATTCCATAATCAAATAGTTCATACAATAGGATTTAAAATTGTTCGTACAATAGGATTTAAAAATAAAATTTAAAATGGTATCATTTTCAGAAAGTATTTGGATAGTCAAAGAAGGTAATCTTATAATACTCTGTGATTTTTTTTTCTTCTTTCTTAAGCTGAGCCATTATCTGGATATTGTGGAAGTAAACATTGCTCACCAGATCTCTCTACGTTCCGAAGCATTTTTTCATGCAATGACCTCTCAACACGAATTGCAGGACTACCTCAAGAAAACTTCCCAGGCTGTAAAGATGCTTCGAGATAAAATTGCACAGATTGATAAAGTAATGTGTGAAGGATCACTACACATTTTAAGACTGGCACTTACCAGGAACAATTGTGTTAAAGTGTACAATAAACTCAAGTTAATGGCCACTGTACACCAGACTCAGCCTACAGTGCAGGTGTTGTTATCTACTTCTGAGTTTGTTGGAGCTTTGGACTTAATAGCAACAACACAGGAAGTTCTACAGCAGGAGCTTCAGGGCATTCACAGCTTCCGGTACGTCCTTTCAGTAAGGGTTTAGAGATAATGTTAGCAGTTCTGAAAGGATAAATTTTAGTATGTAATGTTAGCTGAGGAAGTGCTAATGTATGTAAGTTACATGAATATTTCTTCTTCCAGATTGATCTGTTTAGTAATGTTATCATTGTGATATTTTCATCTTAGCGAAACAAAAACTGTAAGCACCAGTATTTACAGAAACATTTGAATGGAGAAACAAAATTAAATTTTTGATAGATGGTACTAGTGAAAGGCCAGTCATAACTTTGAAAATAACACTTTGAAAATGTTGAAATAGTTTTGTGTCAAGTTAGTAGATCAAGGTGCAGGAAGGAATATCTAAAATTAAGTTCATTTTAAAAGTTCTTGAATAGGTTTTAAATTTGAAAATTATTAAAAGTTATTTAATAATGCAGTTACATATTTAATATATAATTTGATAATTATTAAAAATTAATTTCTAACTTTCAATGCAATAACTTTTGTCGCATTGAAAAAATTCCATATGGTGATGGAAACAACCCGGTTTTTCCTGCATTCCTAGATTTTGAAAATATTTTTAACCTTATGGTTTTAGTTATTTTATGTGGGATCATGTCAAAATGTTTAATTTGTAGGTAAACTACGTACAGGCCATCAAAATTTCATTCAGTAAAGCAGGCTTGCAGTGTCCTTGTAGAAGTCCCTCTGCTGGAAAACCCATCCAAACCTTACGCTACTAAGTGACTATAAAGAAGTTGTATGGAAGATGTATTCTGTAACTTAATAGATACTTAATATAGTCTGGGAAAGTTAGCTTCAAAATAAATTTAACTGAGTTATAAATTCTTATTGACTAAGGATAGGTAATTAGAATATTTAGAATGCATTTTTTATTAATTTTTATTTATTTATTTTTTAAAAAGATTTTATTTATTTATTTGACAGAGAGAGATCACAAGTAGGCAGAGAGAGAGAGGAGGAAGCAGGCTCCCCGCTGAGCAGAGAGCCCGATGCGGGACTCGATCCCAGGACCCTGAGATCATGACCTGAGCCGAAGGCAGAGGCTTAACCCACTGAGCCACCCAGGCGCCCCTAGATTGCATTTTTTAAAAGGTGGCCCAAATTTAATGACATAAATGATTGATTCATTCATTCATTCAAGACATGGTTACTGATTACCTTTACATGTCAGACACCAGGCAGATTAATGGGAATATTGCCATGAACAGAGCAGAGAGCATTTTTACGATTTATTTGGCAAAATGAAGGAGACAGAAATGACTGGGTTGTCATCATACAGTGCAATAGTGTATGGTGATGAATGTATAGATTGTTAGGGAGCTGTAACTTCAGGGGAGGAGCCTAATCTAGACTTGGATGTCTACAGAAAAGGTTTGAGTCACAAGCCTCTTTGAGAATCTATTGAAAGCTGTTGATTAGATCTTCTTTCCATAAAAATATACCTGTACCTAAAATTTTACAATAATTTTGAGTGGATCATAGTTTTTGAAGCCTACTTTGGTTTCCTAGCATGGACAAAATGATTTTTAGTTTCCCTTTTACCTCTGAAATTGTAAATATTTCTGTTTTTTTTTTAATGTCTGAATGGAATATATTTTTATTTTTTACTTTTTTAAAAAAAATATTTGAGAGAGAACACGAGTGGTGGTGGGGGGAGAGGGACAGAGGGAGAGAAGCAGACCCCTAGTTGAGCAGGGAGCCCTAGGCAGGATTCTGTACCAGGACCCTGGGATCATGCATGATCTAACCCAAAGACAGAGGCTTAACCGACTGAACCACCCAGGGCCCCTATTTTTATTTTTTTAAAGATTTTATTTATTGGGGGGCAGAAGAAGAGGGAGAGGGATAAACAGACTCTGCAGTGAGTGCAGAGCCCTACATGGGGCTCAGTCTCAGGACCCTGAGATCATGACCTGCGCTGAAACCAAGAGTCCAATGCTTAACTGACTGAGCCACCCAGGCACCCTGGAATGTATTTTTAAAATAAATACTAATTTTTGTCACTTTCACTGGTCTTCACTGTATAGTAACATGAATGTTGATAAATATTGGGAGCTGATTCTATAGAGTGCTTTTATCCTCTGTATAGGACAGTGCTGAGAAATAAATAAAAGATTGGGGGCATGTTGGTGGTGCAGTCAGTTAAGTGTCTGCCCTCAGCTCAGGTCATGATCCCAGCATACCCGATTGAACCCTGTGTTGGCATAATTTTAATAACTAAGAACACAGTTTACATCACTGATGCTTATAAGTAGACAAGAGACCTACATTACACATTATCTTGTGGTGTTGAAATAAGGACATTCAAATGCAGATTTGATACAGAAGTCTTATTGTGGGCCTAATAAATATCTGAAACTTATCTTGCAGATTTTGAAATAGAGAATCTTCAGTTGTCTTGAAATTCAGGGATATAATGTTCTTTGCTTTCTTATTATAAAGGTTTATATAGAAACTCTTTCAGTTTTCATCATTGTTGTTAACTTTTTTTTTCCTTACTATTTACTACCACCATTATTCTACAACCACCACCACTGTAAAACCTAAGATCACTTTTGAATGGTAGTCTGTACTAAGTACTGTGCAAAGTATTTTGCACATGTTACTTGGCTCCCTCCACCACCCAGAAACCTCTATAATAAGATAAGTAGTCTTATCCTCATTTTAATAGATAAGGAAACTGAAGCATAGAAAGTCTTAGATAACTTGCTCCAAGTCATACAGCAAGTTATAAAACAGAGTTGAGATTCAACCCAGGTCTCATCTGACCTGAGAGCTATGTATGCTTTTTAATATATTTGATTGAGGATATATAGGACCTCAAAAAAATCACTCTGAATATCAATGCTGATTTTATAGTGCAGTAGATGTTAAATTGTGGGCAGTTGGGTTATAAGTTCGCAGTTGAGTTATATGTCCATTGAGCCAGGACTTAGCATGGTAGTTGATAACAATTAATGAAACTAGTTTGCTTTCTAGTCATAAGTTTTCTTTTTTGGGGGGAAGGTGAGGAAGAAAAGGTGGGAAACAGAGTTAATTATAAGTTCCAGCTTATTATATGGTTTCGCTCATCAGAGGTCACCTTGGGATTCCATTGGAAGTTATAAGAAAGTAACATTTTCTTTGATCCTGGTATAATCTTCCATAATTTAGATCTTCAAAACAGTATAGTAAGAAAACATCCACATTGTATGCTCTGGGATGAAGCCAAAAAGCAGATGTGCTGCTACTTGATGAAGCTAGTACTATAGTACAGTTAATTGATACATGTTTTTCTGATAAAAGCAGCACAGAGATCATTGTAGTGAACATACAACTTACTAGAGGGCCTGAATTCATGTACGCATTGAGACATATTAAAGTAGAAAGTATTGGAATTGTCCCAATTTATGTAACTAGATATATGAACCTAAATACTTTTTCAGAATGTGGTATTTTAGTTTTTTGTTGTTTCAGTAGATTTATCACTCTAAATTATAGTATGTGATTATTAGTATACATAATTTTAAACTTAGCACATTTCTGTCTATTAAATATTTTTTTCCTTTTTTTTTTAATAAACATATAATGTATTGTTAGCCCCAGAGGTACAGGTCTGTGAATCGCCAGGTTTACACACTTCACAACACTCCCCATAGCATGTACCCTCCCCAAAGTCCATAACCCCACCACCCTCTCCCGACCCCCCTCCCTGGCCCCCCTCAGTTTGTTTTGTAACATTAAGAGTCTCTTATGGTTTGTCTCCCTCCCAATCCCATCTTGTTTCATTTATTCTTTGCATCTCCACTTCCTCATAACAGGGAGATCATATGATAGTTGTCTTTCTCCAATTGACTTAATTCACTAAGCATAATACCCTCTAGATCCATCCATGTTGTCGCAAATGGCAAGATTTCATTTCTCTATTAAATATTTTTGATATGGTTAATAATGTGCAGACCATTATTATTGCAGCTATTGCCAAAGTCACTAAGACTTAAAAAAGATAAATAGATGAATCTTGTAGAACATTTTAACTCTGGAAATTTTGTTTAAGAATTTGTTTAGACAAATCTTTATTTATTATTCTGATGCTCAGACATCAGTAAGATACTGTCATCTAGATTGCCCACCATAATTCTTTGTTGGGATTTGTTGCACACTATTCATACCTGATGGTGGCATATATCTGAGTGTTAACCTTTAGTCTGTATTGAAAAGGAACCTATGATCTTCATAATAATCAGCTGAGAACCAAGCAGGATTAAAGTTATGTGTAGCTTTATATCCTACTCTGTTGCTGCTTTTTAAAAAACTTACTGAAAGTTCAAACATACACAGAAACAGGAAATTACGTGAAGAGAGCTATATGAAGCTGGGTAAATTTAAGTATCATCTGTGAGTTACCAACTCATGGCCAGCTTTGTCTTTTCTATACCCCTACTCCTAGTTTATTTTGAAACAATTCCAAACATCATTCTACTTCTTTGGCAAATATTTCATTATGTATATTTGAAAGATAAAGATATTTTAAAATATAATATTCATATTTTAAAAAGCTAGTCATTGTTCAGATTTTCTTGTCTCAGATTTCTTTTTTTATAATGTGTTTATTGAAATCAGGATCCAAATAATACCTATACCTTGTGATTGGTTGATATTTCTTTTTCTCTCTCTCTCTCTTTTTTTTTTTTTTTTGGTTGATATATATCAACATCTTTTGATATATACTTCCTCATTCTCATTTTCTCCCTTTCAAGAAATTGATTTATGGGGCGCCTGGGTGGCTCAGTGGGTGAAAGCCTCTGCCTTTGTTTGGCTCAGGTCATGATCCCAGGGTCCTGGGATTAAAGCTGGCATCAGGCTGTCTGCTTAGCAGGGAGCCTGCTTCCCTTCCTCCCTCTCTGCTTGCCTCTCTATCTACTTGTGATCTCTATCTGTCAAATAAATAAATAAAATCTTTAAAGAAATTGAGTTATTTATCTTTTTTTTTTTTTAAGATTTTATTTATTTATTTGTCAGAGAGAGAACAGAGAGAGAGAGCATATGAGCACAGGCAGACAGAGTGGCAGGCAGAGGCAGAGGGAGAAGCAGGCTCCCTGCCGAGTAAGGAGCCCGATGCGGGACTCGAGCAAGGAGCCCAATGCGGGACTCGATCCCAGGACGCTGGGATCATGACCTGAGCCGAAGGCAGCTGCTTAACCAACTGAGCCACCCAGGCGTCCCGAGTTATTTATCTTTTTTTTTTTTTAAAGATTTTATTTATTTATTTGATAGACAGAGATCACAAGTAGGCAGAGAGGCAGAGAGAGGAGGAGGAAGCAGGCTGTCCGCAAAGCAGAGAGCCCGATGCGGGGCTCGATCCCACGACCCTGGGATCATGACCCGAGCCGAAGGCAGTGGCCCTAACCCGCTGAGCCACCCAGGCGCCCCCGGAGTTATTTATCTTAAAAAGCTTTTCACAGTCTAGATTTTTCCAGCTGTATCCCCATGTTTAGCATGTTTTTCTTTTGCCTATATTTTCTATAAACTGGTAGTTAGAATTAAAGGCTTGATTAGATTTAAGGTTTACTTTTTGGCAGGAGCACCTAATAAGTCGTGGTGTGTATTTCAGCCAAGAAGCATGTATCTAGGGGAGGTTTTGGGGAGGGTGGTATTAATTGGGTGATGGGCATTAAGAGGGCACTTGATGTAATCAACAGACGCTGTTATATGCAACTGATGAGTCACTAAATTCTACTTTGAAACTAATAAAGACAAATACTTATTTTTATCTTGGCAAAAGAGATGATATTGTAACATTTCACTAAAGCATTACTATTTAGGTAAGAGATCAGATTCCAAATCCCAAAAAAAGGCATATGTCTGGTTGTCTCTTTTTTTATGATATTAGTAGCCATTTGATGAACATTGCCTAGATTTATTATCTCGTTGTGGGTTACATATAATAATGATATTCTAATTCTATACTTCCTTAATCATTTATGAATTTGGAATATTTCTGTAAAGTTATATTTGTCCATAACAATTTGGTAACACTTAAGGGCAGTTCTTACAAGGAGAGGCAGGATGATGTTTAGATTCCTTTTTTTTAATTTGGCAGTTTTAAAAATAAACGAATTGAAAATCTAGCATCTTCCAAAGGTAACTGATGCTTTTTAAAAAGTATATTTGTATAAACATGAATTTACATATATTTGAAGTAAGTTTTTTTGCTATTTTTATTTTTGTCAGTGTTCAGGCTGTTATGTCTTTTGTAGGCTCAAGTTCATTTTTGTGGTATTTTACATGATTCCAGGAGCTTTTTTTTTTTTTGAAAGATTTTATTTATTTATTTGACAGACAGAGATCACAAGTAGGCAGAGAGGCAGGCAGAGAGAGAGGGGGAAGCAGGCTCCCTGCTGAGCAGAGAGCCCGATGTGGGGCTGGATCCCAGGACCCTGGGATCATGACCTGAGCCAAAGGCAGAGGCTTAACCCACTGAGCCACCCAGGTGCCCCTCCAGGAGCTTTTGATTGATAGTTTTCTTACTTTGTGTTATGATTAGATGTTCATGTTCTTTTTCTGTCCCAGACTTGTAATCCACCATTTTTCTAAGGAGCACTAATTTCTTTTAGTAGGAAATGGTATTTAAAAATTACAGTCTGATACCAGATGTATTCCTTGGTGTTGGATTGGTCATTATCTCTAGACCTTTGTAGTGGACAGAGCTAGAAAATAGATTTTCCTTTTTAAGGAAAAAATCTGAGTTCATATTTGTATTTCCAATTTAAATTCAGGACCATAAAGTTTTTACTTCATTAATCTTATATATGTATACAGGATGAAAACTGTGGCTTTGAAGGACATTAAAATATAATTATTCATTTGCTTTATCCCATAATATACATAGAATGCTCTCAGAACTAACAGTATTATTGCCACGAACATGAAGGATTTCTTTCTCTTCTTTTCCTTAAGCTATATCCTTGTGGGATAAGTAGATAAATTTCTATGTTTTAAAGTCACTTGAAATAATTCCTCTTTTTATACATTTGCTGCTAACTTGATGTGCAGTTAAGTTCATTTGTTTCATTTGCTTTTGATATTTAAGGGTTGAAGTTTTTAAATATAATGTTATGCTAGAACTATGTTAAGTAGTTATATGGCTCCAAAGTCAAATCTCTGAAACAAAGGATAGTCAAAGAAATTTAACTTCTCCTGGTTCCTTCCTTCCTACCTACTCTGTAAGTCACCATTTTAAAAAGTTTTAATTTATATTTATCCGTCATCCATCCAGCCATTTCTCCCTCTGTCCCTAATCTTAGATAAGCATTAGTGTACTGTATTACTTTTCTCTTCCTTGCTGTTTTCATCTTTACAGTACACCCTGGAGATTACTCTATAGTTTGCCTTCTAAGTGGCAGCTGTCACTGCAAGGGGGCAAGAATTGGTTCTTGAAGGGTGAAAAAAATTGGATTTTATAATGGCCTCTGGCCCTCCAAAGGGCCAAGGTACATAAACAGATATACACTCTTTCTGTGATATTAAGTATATGTATGGGGTGATTAGGAATAAAAATGTCTAAAAGGACTTCTGGGGGCAACAATGAAAAAAAAGGTTGAGAAACTGCTCTGTAGCAGTATATAGTATATTAATTGGTATTCTTCAATTCTTTTAAAAGTATATAGTGTCTGTTACAGTATAGTTAACTAGCTCCCATTGGTCAACATTTGTGTGGTTTCTATTCCCTTGGGGTTATGAACAGTGCTACAATGAATGTATGTTCTCTTTGTATTTTTATTAGTGTGTCTTTGATACAGATGCTGAGAAGTGAGATTCCTAGGTCAAAGGTTAATTGTCCATGTAATTTTGCTAGACACTGCCAAATTTCCCTTATGGCAATGTTTTAGTTTGTACTATAGAAATTAGCTTATTGTAAGATGTTGGTGCCATTTATGAGAATCTTATTAGTCTTCTAATTAGCTATAAGAAATATAATTTTTATATTGCAAAATACAAATTTATATGTTATTTCACTTATCAGGTGTTTCTCAAAATTATCACTATACTGCTTACCATATGCTGTTTATATAAGAACAATGGATCTGTCTAAAAGGTCATATGGTTTAAACTAGTTTTTTAAAAAAATGTGCTGTATATAGTCTTACTAAAGACAGTTTCTGACATTTGTCTTTCAAGTTAACAGAGTATATGTATTTTTAAATGCTTTTTATTCAGTAGTGTCTACATTTAAGATAAAATTTAAATTTAGACATTTAAATATACATGTTTTGAAATTGCACCAAAAATAGAACTTTAAAAAAATTTTTATAATGTATAAACGGATTTCTCATTGGCCTATTTTACTTACTTTTTAAAATACTTTGGACCAGTTAGATTACCCGTTGTTTTTATGAAGCTATTAGATTATATGGTGAAGATCCCTTCCTATATGAAGGTAATGATCCTTAGGGCCTCCAGAGCAAGGACTGCATGGGATCCTTCTTGTCCTTTAGATACTGCATGCTTTCTCTAGGGAGAGTGTTCCAAATCCTGTTAGTAATATTTGCCTTTACCACCCCCACAACTTTGCCCATTTGATTAGAATCCTTCTTACTTTAGTCCTACTAAGATCTGTAAATATTAGAGGTAGATTAAAAAGGAATATTATATTTTATGAGGAAAAAGTTCCAAGAGTAGACTGTTGCTTAGTATTTTTATATTTTCAATCTTGTGTTCTGATGACTTTGAGTATAATGATCTAAGGGAAATTGCACAGTAACTCAGACTCTTCATAACAGAGATTGAATTGAGTCAGTCTGTCCCTATAGTCCTCAAGTGTTTATATCCATCCCAATAGGGCCATAGTAGACACTTGTATTTGTAGAATAAAGGAATGGCTGGGAAGCTGCTGACATTGCTATTCCATAAATGGTTAATTAGGAAAGGACTTTAGAATATCTGAATAGTTTGTCTGTGAAAAGCAGACAAAAAAGCAGCCGTGAAGTTTCTAGAACCATGTTCTCTACAATACATTTAAGTATTTGGAGGTTCAACATGTAAAGAAAAAAAAGGATTTAGGAGATGACGTGAAACTATCGCAGTTATTTTTGTTAAGTTGAAAGTTTCCATCTTACTCAAATATCACATTATTGCACAAATACTGTCAGCTAGAAGAGTTTTTCCAACTAGTTTCCTTAATGGTTCAGTGAATTGGGTTTTCAATGAATATATGTTTTCCTTTGTAGGCATTTGGGATCACAACTTTGTGAATTAGAAAAACTGATAGATAAAATGATGATTGCAGAATTTTCTACTTATTCTCACAGTGACTTAAACAGACCACTGGAAGATGATTGTCAAATTTTAGAAGAGGTATGTGCTTTGAACTCTGGATGAAATTGATGTCATTGCTTAGTGTTAACTCCTAATAATCTTAGTTTAGAACTCATTCTTCTCTGATTATAGTCAGCAAAATTATCTTAAGTTTCAAGCTCAGACTTCAATGAAGTCCTTCACTTTATGTGACTTTAGCAAGCACCATAATTGTTCATTATCCTGTGAAGTTAGAGAATAAGGTAATTTTATACCTTAATTAGAAATTGGATTTAGGGGCACCTGGGTGGCTCAGTGGGTTAAAGCCTCTGCCTTCGGCTCAGGTCATGATCTCAGGGTCCTGGGATTGAGCCCCACATCGGGCTCTCTGCCCCGTGGGGAGTCTGCTTCACCCTCTCACTCTCTGCCTGCCTCTCTTCCCACTTGTGATCTCTGTCTGTCAAATAAATAAAATCTTAAAAAAAAAAAAAAGAAATTGGATTTAAAATGAGGTGCTACATAACTTACAAACCAAGTTTAAAATATAGATACAGGGGACACCTGGGTGACTCCTGTGTTAAGCAGCTGCCTTCGGCTCGGGTCATGATCCCGGCATCCTGGGACCTGGCATCCTGGGATTGAGTCCCACATCACGCTCCTTGCTCGGCAGGGAGCCTGCTTCTCCCTCTGCCTCTGCCTGTGCTTGCTCTCACTCTCTCTCTCTGACAAATAAATAAATAAAATATTTTAAAAAAATATAGATACAGGATGAATTAACATATATCCATGTGTATGTATGTATTGGAGTATGTTTTTTATAAAAGTGATCATTATTATATAGTAACCTATCAATCATTTATAGTCACTGAGTCCTTGTTATGAATTTGTTTTATGCATATGTGTATATAAATGCATCATACCCAGGCTTCTCTTTTCTGTTAACTTTTCTTTTTTTTTTTTTTTCTGCTAACTTTTCAGTGCTGATTATTGCCAAGAACGAGTAAAGAATCCAGAAGCCCTGATAGCAGCCTATTAAAGAGATTTTTGAATGTGTTCATAGTTAATCCCCCACAAATAGTCTGGTCATCATTTTAGTCTTCTTGACCCACTAACTAAAAAGCACAGGACTCATGGAGTATTTATGGGTCATCAGGTTTTGAGAAGGATTCTTTCTAGGCCAAAATATACCTATATTGTTTTGCCCCCAAATCAGCTGCATTTGATCACTGTAGTGCATTAGAATTGACCTGTTTTAAAATAGTGACTCCAGTAATCTGATGATAATATTGCTGTGAAAGGGTTTTTTAGGCTTCTAGAAAATACCATATGCAGGGTAGAGGTCTGAGGATCAAATAATAAAACCCATGATGTTGCGTATTTCTGCTTCTGAGTGAGATTATTTTATATTTAAATTGTGAAATTCCATGTTTTTATTTTAATAGGAAAGACTTGTATCTCTTGTATTTGGACTTTTAAAACAAAGAAAACTTAATTTTTTAGAAATCTATAGTGAAGAAATGATTATTACAGCAAAGAATATCATTAAACAGGTAATTATACAAATTATACATTTTTATTTGATGTATTTTGGTCTAGACTTTTATTAAGTTTATTTTTACATGATCCTAGTGATAATATATGCAGTTATAATAGTAACATTTTCTTATTTATTTAAAAACTCAAAATATGGAAAAATAGAAGAAAAAATAGTCTTACCAGCTGAAAGATTATTACTGTAAGGATATTTCTAAGTTAAAAAAAAAGAAAGACTGTTTCTAAGTATAAATTGTTACTGGTGTTTTTCTTTGTTGCTATCATACTGTGTATATGATTTTGAATTGTACATATATTTCAGTTAGAATCATAAGAATTTTCTCATATAAGCCCCTTCAGAAAGATCATTTTTGATGGTTGTATAAAATTCCATCAACATTATATTATGCCTTCCTCTCTTGAATATTCTGTTTTCAGTTTGGTATTGTAGAACACTGTGACACACATCTTTGGTTTAAAGTTTTATGTGGTTTTTCCATAGTTAAGATGATTTTTTTATAGCTAATTCCTAGAAGGGGAATTATTGGTCAGAGTGAAAAGTACTTTTAAATTATTTGACAGAACTGAATTGCTTTCTAAAAAGAATTTACCACATACACCCTCACTATCAGTAGGTAAATGTTCCTCTTATCCTTATCTCAGAAATGATAATTATAAACTAAAATCTGTAGTTTTTTTTCAGTTTTTCCTTATCTTTGTTTTGCCTTTTCATGCACGTATCATTAACAAAACTTCAGTTTTTCTAATTATGAAAAAGAACAACTTTAAATATATTTATTAGGCTTAACTGATCATCATCATTAGGTTGAATGTACATTTCTGAGTTTTTAATGTTTAAATAAAAGAAGCCAAAAAAGATTATAATCACCCCATCTTTTACATCTTTCAAACACTGACTAAAACACTTTATTTTAAAATTGTTACAATTTTCAAAAATTGTTGACAATAGCTAGAACCACTAAATATATGCATATATTATGATTCAGCAGTTCTGTTCCTAGGTATTTACCTAACAAATGCATACATAAGTTTACCAAAGACAGCACAGAATTTCATGGCAGCACTATTGGTAATAAAAAACTAGAAAAACCCAAATTCCTTTTTTTTAAATCCAAATTCTGTCATCAGTAGAAAAGTTAATAGAGTTGTGGCATATTAATATGACTGAATACTGTACAGTAAAGAGAATGAATTAGTCACATGAAGCAACATGGGTGAATATCACATACATGATGTAGAGCCAAAAAAAAAAAGACACAAAGGGGTATACACTATATGATTACACTTTTGTAAAATTTGAACATAGAACTAATCTGAGGTATTAGAAATCAAAGTTGTAGTATCTTTTGGGAGGAAGTAGCGATTAGGAGGGGAGCACGAGAGGAGCTTACTTGTGTTCAATTTCATGATCTGAGTTCTCACTACACAAGTGTACTCCTTTATAAAAAATTCTTGAGCTATGAACATAATTTGTGTAGTTTTCTGGATGTAGTACTTTGAAACAAATTGTTATAGGATTGCTGTGTTGTAATTCCTAGGATTCTGAAGTCTAAGCATTTTTTAAAAGTTAAACTGTTGTGTATACTGCAAGAAAACATAACGCCCAAATGAATTTCTTTTGGAATTTTAATATGGGGCTTATACCTTGTTCCTAAGAATTGCAGTTCTGGGTATTTTTTTGTTTGGTGTATGGTTTTGAATAGTTTTAAATAGTAGGGGATTTTAATTACCGTTCAAGCATACCCTGAAATATTATTTAATAGATTATGGATATATTTTTTTTATACACCTTGAGGTGTGTATGAGACGCAAGAGAAGTCTGGTGAAGTGATGCTCATAGTCACTGAGGTAATCTTTTTTTTTCATTGAGATCATGTTTAATATACAAATGAACCATGTAGTACTTAGAATTCTAAAGAGATTAATCAAATTTTTTTTCTTAAATTTTGCAGTGTGTGATTAATAAAGTTTCACAAATAGAAGAAATTGACACAGATGTTGTTATGAAGTAAGTATAAATATTAGGTTGAGGGTTATCAGGGTAAAGATAACACATTAGAATAATCTAAGGAGGATTTAGTTAAGGAATTATTTACAAAGGTATTCGCAGAGTGAGGGAAAATCACAGATGACAGTGTAGAACCTTTAAGGGATAAGGGATGAGAACAGTTAGTAGGATTTAGAATGGAGGACACTTAGTAGTTGGGAAAAAAAAGAAAAAAGACCTGTGGTAGGTGAAATGATTTTCGGTGCAGGAGGCAGTCACCCTGAGACAACCTCTTAGGGACAGAGATGGAGCTGTCAGTACCTTTGCTCCTTCCAGTCTTTCATCGGGGCTTCTCATTTTTCACGCCCTGCAGGTCAGCCTCCCAGGGCAGAGAGAGGATGGAGAGGATACAGTGTGGTTATGGAGGAGGGAAATTGAAGATAATCTATCTCAGAGGAATAGCAGTGTTAAGTTTAAATTATTTAGCTATATAATTAAAACCCAGCTTCTAATAGGCTTTGAGAAATTTGAATACATGATTTTGAATTGTCTCATGCTTATCTATAATTTTTTGTTTTAACCCTTGAAATTCCTATTCTTTCATTTTGAGAAGAGTAGTGATATTTTGAAACTATGAATTTTATTTCATATAGATGTCTAAACTTTATTCTGGCCCAAGATACGAGTAGCAATATGGATAACTATGAAACTTCTTTGGGCCAAACTCCTAGAATAAGGATTGAGGAGTTTTAATTTCTACACTGTTACTTAGTGAAAACTCTGTTTCAGAATTAGCTAAAACAACTGTAACAGTGCAAGAGTCTCTAGTAGTTGGAAAAATTAAGTTATTGGGATTCTGTTAAAAGCCCTGTGGACTTGGAGAGGCAGTTATTTTTAATTTTCTTCCCCATGAGATTTTCTCAATTTAAATAGAGAAATTCCTATATCTCAAGTATAGAACTGTCTTCTGAGAATAAACTGCTAGCTACCCAAAGACAGCATTATTATTTTTTTTTTCCCTTAGGCTTGCAGATCAGATGAGAATGTTGAATTTTCCTCAGTGGTTTGATCTGCTAAAGGAGATTTTCTCTAAGTTTACAATTTTCCTACAAAGAGTTAAGGTAAGCCTATGTGATTATCACTTGGTCCAGAATATCCCTAAAAGTAAGTCTGCTTTCTAGATATATAATATACATACAGAATCAAATTAGAAAAAAACACAAGTTCTTTGTTTTGTACTTTTTCTAAAGAGGCTTGGTTTCAAATAAGATTTGAAGTGCTTCAGAGTACTTTGATACTCTAATTTTGGATTTATTTTATATTAAAAAATATGATGCTTACTTGGTATTAAATATTATACAGTAATATTTCCTCTTGTGATTTTGTGGTTCTTTAATCTCCCTAGATTATCTATAAGTACAATATTGTGAAACACTCAAAAATCTGTTCCAAGCTACTTATTTTTTTCCAGAAATATTTGATGTTGATATAATAGTATTTTTTAACATATAGTTCATATTTAAATTGCTCTACTAATGTCCTTCATTGTAGGTTTTTATTTCACTTTTTAATCTGGGAGCCAATCAAGGGTTATACGTTACATTTAATTATTCTGTCTCTTCAGTCAAATCACTCAGTTTTAAGCCACTCAGAATAAGGAAAAGAATACTTCCACACAGCATTTTTCAGAAGAAAAGATGTCATTGACTAATACATTTTGGTTAGAATTACCAGTATGTCATAGCTGTGTTTTAATAAGACAGTCATTAAGAATTACTGAGTGTAACAGGCTGTTGGTGAAGTTTGACATTCTTTGACTTATCAGATGTCAGTATTGTGTTACATGTGCTACTTAATAGTTAATATCCCTGGCATCTCCTGAGTATCCTGTTAAATGGTCTGGGGGACTTTGGTACTTATCTGTGACATGACTTTTCCTTATCAACATTGAAGTGATACTAAGTCATGTGTATGACCTTTCTGAGTGGGATAATTTTTTAAAAACACGATTCACTGTACTTAATTTAGACTTCTGCTGAAATTTGTTGATCCCACACATTGATAGCAATAGATAGCAAACCTGTATCCATGGATTGCTCAATAACTAGGCCATATTTTCACTTTTTCCTATATTCCCAGCATGACTTCCTCATACCCAGTTCTATTATTGCATGTGCATGATGTATAAAACTCTACTTCAAATAGTAGAATTGGCCATCTTTTTGCCAGTAATTTTTAAAAATTTAAGTATAATTAACATACAGTGTTATATTAGTTTCAAATGTGCCTTAGAATGATTCAGCAATTCTATACATTATTCAGCTTACAACAATAAATGTACTCTTAATCCTCCTTACTTATTTCACCCATCCCCCTCCCCACCTTGGCACTGGCAACCACCAGTTCTCTATATTTAAGAGTCTGGGGGTTTTTTGGTCTCTTTTTTCTTTGTTTCCTTTACTATATTCCACATATGAGTGAAATCGTATGTATTTGTCTGTCTCTGACTGACTTCACATAACATCATGCTCTCTAGATTCATCCATGTTGTTGCAGATGGGAAGATTTCACTCTTTTTTATGGTTGAGTAATATCCTCTGTGTGTGTGTGTGTGTGCGTGCGTGCGTGCACACTCACGCTACATTTGCTTTATCCCATCCATTTATGGATGGACACTTGGGTTGCTTCCATATCTTTTGCCAGTAATTTTTTTATAGCTATTTCACTTTCAGGTTCTTTATCATTTAAGTCAAAATTTTATTTGATGTATGTGCAATATGTGATTTATCATAGTTATAATTTCTAATTTTCTCATTTAGACCCCTTAAGCTAATACTTCTGTAAAACACCTTTGAAGATGATATATAACCTATAAATATGGTACTTTTTTCTGTGATGAAGGTTTGTGATTCTGTAAGGGTATGATTTCACTGAAAAATAGTGTTAATTATAAGCTATTCATTTTTTTAAAAGATTTTATTTATTTTTTTGACAGAGAGAGATCATGAGTAGGCAGAAAGGCAGGCAGAGAGAGAGGGGGAAGCAGGCTCCCTGCTGGCTCCATCCCAGGACCCTAGGATCATGACCTGAGCTGAAGGCAGAGGCTTAACCCACTGAGCCACCCAGGCACCCCAAGCTGTTCATTTTTAATTGAGAATTTTAAATAACTACAAATTGAAAAGAACCCAGATGTCTAACAGTAGAAGAATGGTAAAGTAAATTATGCCTGGTATACTCATTACCTTGGAATATCATGCAACTGAGGATTTTTAATGTTGAGGAAAATGCATATAACATTAAGTGAAAATATAGACCTGTTTACCTAGTATCATCTCAGCTGTGTTAAAAAGATTTATTATCTCTTCATCTTTGCAGAAGAAAGAGGTAGTTTGTCATTTTGATAGTTACCTTTTGGCAGTATATTTAAACTTACTCTTCTTTTTTTTTGTTTTTCCTAAATTTTCCACAAAGAGATATATAACTTTTGTAGTCAGAAAAGCTTGTTTTGGGGGCACCTGGGTGGTGCAGTTGGTTGAGTATCTGACTCTTGATTTTGGTTCAGGTCATATCTCGGGGTTGTGGAATTGAGCCCTACATCAAGCTCCACACAGGGTGGAGTCTGCTTGGGATTCTCTCTCTCCGTCTCACTCTGCCCCTCCCCCCCACATGCACATGAACTTTCTCTCTCTCTCTCTCAAATAAAATCTTTTTAAAAAGTGGGGCCCCTGGGTGGCTCTGTGGATTAACTCTCTGCCTTCGGCTCAGGTCATGTTCTCAGGGTCCTTGGATCGAGCCCTGCATCAGGCTCTCTGCTCAGCAGGAGCCTGCTTCCCTTTCTCTCTCTCTGCTTGCCTCTCTGCCTACTTGTGATTTCTGTCTGTCAAATAAATAAATAAAATCTTTTTTAAAAAAATTTTATTTATTTATTTGTTAGAGAGAGAGCGAGCACAGGCAGACAGAGAGGCAGGCTCCCCACCGAACAAGGAGCCGGATGTGGGACTCGATCCCAGGACGCTGGGATCATGACCTGAGCCGAAGGCAGCTGCTTAACCAACTGAGCCACCCAGGCATCCCTAAATAAATAAAATCTTTTAAAAAAATCTTTAAAAAAAGAGAGAGAATAGGTTTTTTGTTTTTTACTAGTGTTTAGCACATTACAAGAACAAACTATTTGAAGTTAGTATTTAATTTACCAGTCCACAAGGGTTCCAGTTTCTCCATATACTAACACTTGTTATTTTTCCTATTTTTTATATTATCCATCCTAATGGGCATGAGGAGGTATCTCATTTTAGTTTTGATTTGCATTTTTCTAATGATTAGTGATGTTGAGCATCTTTTCATGTACTTATTGGCCATTTGTATGTCTTCTTTGGAGAAATATTTTTTTGCCCATTTTCTAATCAGATCTTTTTGTTGTTGAATTGTAGGAATTCTTCTTTATATATTCTGGCTGTTTAACTCCTTACCAGAGATGTGATAGGCAAGCTTTGTTTAGTGTAAGCTATTTAAGATACTTAATAAATGTGCAGTGTATTTTTGGGAGGTTTCTACTTATAAAATCAATTAAAATACAGAAATCAAATACAGAAATCTATTCCTAAGCTTTAGGGAACCAACCCATTTCTCTTGAGTAGTTCTTTTTCACAAGTCACCTTTACTGTGTGGTAAAAGATTAGTAGAAAAAAAAATTTTTTTTTAAGATCTATTTGAGAGAGAAAGAGCACAAGCAAGGGGAGCAGCAGAGGGAGAGGGAGAAGCAGGCTCCCAACTGAGTAGAGAGCCCAACATGGGGCTCCATCCCAGGACCCTGATGTCATGACCAGAACTGAAGGCAGATGCTTAACTCACTAAGCCACCAGGTGCCCCCAAAGATTGGTAAAAATTCTGATATGCATGAACTTGGTACTCGTTTATAAGGTTTCAAAAGTACATATGTAGAATTCACTTTTGGGAGCTTTAGGTACATGTTATTTTAAGTCCTTTAAAAATGTATCCTGTTTTCTTATAGGCAACGTTAAATATCATTCACAGTGTTGTTCTCTCAGTTCTTGACAAAAACCGAAGGACCAGAGAATTGGAGGAGATTTCACAACAGAAGAATGCTACAAAAGACAATTCACTGGACACAGAGGTGGCTTATTTAATCCATGAAGGCATGTTTATAAGTGATGCATTCAATGAGAATGAATTAACACCTATAGCAATCGACACTACCTCTCAAAGAAATGCATCTCCAAATAGCGAGCCCTGCAGCAGTGATTCGGTATCTGAACCAGAATGTACTACTGATTCTTCATCCAGCAAAGAGCAGACATCGTCATCTGCTACTCCAGGAGGTGTGGATATTATGTGAGTATGGTGGCTACTGCCAACTTTGCAAGATTTTGAGTCTTCTTAATGATTTCAGAAAGATTGTTTACTCGGTTTATTTTACCATATGAACTTTGGTATTAGAATTTAATTTAACAAGAATGAATTAATTTTATGAAACATAACTTTTTGAAAATGTATGGAATATAGGAGGTAAGCATTGGAAGTCATCGAGAATGAAGAATTTTAAGGCCTGAAAGGAACTATTTAATTAAATGCTTATTTCAGAGAGCTTAGTCAACTTTTTTAAACTACTAGGGGCAGAACTTGTTCTGGAAATCAGGTCAGCATTACCTTATTTATTTTTCTTTCTCCTACTATGATAACCTTTGTATTTTGTAGATAGTGAAGTTTGATTTACAGGTTTTTTGGTCAATTTTTTTTGTGAATTTCCAAGTGAATCACACCGTCTTTTCAAACATGACTTTTTAAAATGTCTTATTTTGGGGCACCTGGGTGGCTCAGTGGGTTAAAGCCTCTGCCTTCGGCTCAGGTCATGATCTTGGGGTCCTGGGATCAAGCCCCACATCGGGCTCTCTGCTCAGCAGGGAGCCTGCTTCCTCCTCTCTCTCTGCCTGCCTCTCTGCCTACTTGTGATCTCTGTCTGTCAAATAAATGAATAAAATCTTTAAAAAAAAAAAGACATTTTCTTTTTTTTAAGATTTTATTCATTTATTTGACAGAGAGAGCTTACAAATAGGCAGAGAGGCAGGCAGAGAGAGAGGGGGAAGCAGGCCCTCCGCTGAGCAGAGAGCCCGATGCGGGACTCGATCCCAGGACCCCGGGATCATGACCTGAGCCGAAGGCAGAGGCTTAACCCACTGAGCCACCCAGGCACCCAAAATGTCTTATTTTGAAATAATTTCAAATCTACAAAAAAATTGCCAGAATTGTACAAAAAAGTCATATCCCTCACCTTGATTCCTCATTTCTTAACAGTTTACCACATTGCCTTCTCTCTCCCTTCCTCCTTTTCTCTTTCTTGTTCCCTTCTATCTTTGTCTCTCATGTTAATACTTTTTTCTGAATCATTCAGCAAAAGGTTGCAGACATGATGTCCCATTATCTCCATATTCTTCAGTGTATATTTCCTAAAATAACAAGAATAAGAATACTCTCCTAAAATAATTATAGTACACCAATTAGAATCAAGAAAACATTGTATTGCAGTGCCTGGGTGGTTCAGTCAGTTAAGCATCTGCATTTGGCTCAGGTCATGATCCCAGGGTCCTGGGATCAAGCCCCATGGACTTCCTGCTTAGTGGGGAGTCAACTTCACCTTCTCCCCGTCCCTACCGCTTGTGCTCCCTCTCTCTTTCTCAAATAAATAAATCTTAAAAAAAAAAAAAAAGAAAACATTGATACATTATTACCGTCTAATCTATAGATCCCATTCAGAGTTCACCAGTTGTCCCAATCATCTCTTATATAGAATAAAACAAAGCAAAGGCAATAAAATCTTTCTGACTCAAGAACATAGGTACATAGTTTGGATTTAGTTATTGTTAAGCATAGGAATTCAGTATGTACTTTTTTCATTTTTATAGAAGTCAGCTTATGTCCCAGGAGTGTATATAGGTTGCAGTTATACCATAAAATCAGCTCTAATACCTCCTGTCCCCACCAAAAAGAAAACCCTGAACTACATATTAATACAAATACTTTTTCTCTGTTCAGGCTAATATTTTACATTTACTGGTTAAGGTGCAGTCTAAACTATCATAAAAGGTATAGAAACCTCTATAGCTTAAACAGTTTAGAATTTTGTTTCTCTCACATAACACTTCAGAGGTAGGAGGTCCACAATGAAGAAGGTAGCTCTGCTATCCTCATTTTGTAGCTTCCATCTCTGTTTAAAGAGGCTATGTCTGCTTTTATCATCAAATCTGTATCTCTAGCAGCAGGATGGAGAGGACAAAGAGCTGGTACCCTCCTTACTTTTTTGTTTTAACTTTGTAATTGGAGTATAATGCACATAGAGACCAATACATCAGTTATATGTGTTCACCTCAGTTACCACAACATGAATACACTGGTGTAATCATCATCCAAATTAAGAAGTAGAACATTACCAGCTCTCTAGAAGCCCTTCTTGTAACTACATTTTCACTCTTTCCCAAAGGAAACCATGAAGACAGTTGGTTTTTGTTATTTTTTAAACTTTATATAATGAAACCATAAATGGAATCATGTTCTGTTTCAATTCTCTTTCACTCAGTACTATGTTTGTGATAATATTCTAAGTTGTTGTGTATAGAAGTAGTTTATTTTTGTGTACAAAATATTCCACTTTCAGACTATACCACAATGTAACTGTAAACTAAATTTGGGTTATTTCCATTTTGATTGTTGTGAACATTCTTGTAAGTGTCTTTGGTGCACAGGTTATAAGCATTTCTGTTGAATATGTACCTAAGAATAAATAAGGTATAGCTAAAGACAAACAGTTTCCCAAAGGGGTTGTACTCATTTACAATCCCATCAGCAATGTGAGTTTCTGTCACTCCCCATCTTCATTCAGTCTTGGTATTGTCAATCTTTTACATGTTAGCCATTCTGGTGGGTATGTTACAGGTATATTAGTTTGAATTTTTATTTCACTGGTGACTAGTAAGAGATCACTTTTCATATATTCATTGGCTGTTTGGATATCCTCTTCTGTGAAGAGCCTATTCAAGTTCTTTGCCCACTTCTCTACTGGTTTGTATTTAATTTCTTACTGATTTATTGATTCTTTATATAGTCTCAACACAAGCCTGTTGTTGGTTTTCCAGATCATAAATAATCTTCTCCTACTTTTATTGGGGTCTTTGATGAATGGAAGTTCCTAATTTTAACATAATCCTATAATTCTTTCTTTTCCTTTATGGTTTGTGCTTTTTTTTTTTCTTTGTCCTGTTTAAGAAATCTTTCTGTGCCCTAAGGCTTTGATGATATTCTCTTATTTATCTTCTAGAAGCTTTGTTGCTACCCTCATCACATTTAGATCTACAAGCCATCTGGAATTGATTTTTGTGTATAGTAGCATGAGTCTCTTTTCTATTTTTCCATATGATTATCTTTCTGAACTCACATTTACTTCTATATGAAGAGTCCAGTGCTATTTTTATACCAGCTCCACAGAACTGTTCCTTGAGGACAGCAATCTATTGTGTTCCCTCCAGTACTTAGCACTTAAACACAATAAATGCTTAGGAAATATTAGCTCAGTTGAACTGAATATTAACTATCATTCATAACTCTAAGAAGAAAAAAAAAGAGTGCCTATTTGTCATGAAATAACACCCCATCCTTCTCCTTCCTTCCCGGTGTGTCATCCTAGGCACCTGTGCACAATGGGCCACAGCTGCCACCTTGTACCTAACTGGAATTTTTTTTTTTTTATTGGTATGTTACCCATCAAGGACAGTATACTCATAATTTTCCCTGACTTAACTCTTTATCATTTTCAGGGTCAATGAAGACATGAAATTAACTGATTTAGAGCTAGAAAAACTGGCAAATAATATCCAGGAGTTATTGTATAGTGCTTCAGATATATGTCATGATCGAGCTGTCAAATTTCTCATGTCAAGAGCAAAGGTTAGTTGTTTGAGAGCTTTAGATATTTTATATCTAGTATTTTGGAGATCTAAAATCATATCCTTGCTTATATCCCTATGTTCCCCTTAATGCATATTATATTTTTAATAATAAGGTTAATGGTACTGATGCGGCCGATTAGGAAGATGTTGAAATGTAAAATGATCCAAATAAAAGAAATAGGATATATTAGTCTTTTAAAAAAGATTAAAAGAATAATTTTGAGATTTAATGCCTTGATAATTAATTTGAAAATAATATGCAACTTTATATATGTACATATATATGTGAATATAACTAGCCACCACATTAATAAAAATAGTTGAAATCCAATATTGTGAAAATTTTATAGTATGACCTGAATTTATTTGAGCTACTGTATTATAAAGGGGTCAGTGTAAAATTTAGACATTTTAAGCTCTTTATTTTCAATTTCTGAGACTGAAGTATTGAGAAACTTCATTAAAAATGATTTTAAGGTAATTATGAATTAACATTATTAAAATAATATAATTAATATATGTTAAAGTAGGTTGGTTTTATAGCTTATTTGTATTTGGTGTTATCCTAATTGTCACGATTTTTGTTATCTTTAAAATTTAGGATGGTTTTCTTGAGAAGCTAAATTCCACGGAATTCATAACACTTTCTAGATTAATGGAAACATTCATTTTAGATACTGAACAGATCTGTGGAAGAAAAAGTATGTCATTACTTGGAGCACTTCAGAGCCAAGCTAATAAATTTGTAAACAGGTTTCATGAAGAGAGAAAAACTAAGCTCAGGTATCATTACCATGTTCAGTCTGTTCTTCAGTTTTTTTTTCCCTTTTCTTTACAAATCATGATTTTATTTAATTGATTAGCCCACCAGAACCCCTGAAAAGCTTTTTTCTTTTTCATTAAAGACAGATTCTTGACTTTTCAAAGTGGAATTAGAATCTTTATTTTCGTAAAAGTGCTTATCTGAAGACTTTTCCTTTCCCACTCAATGTGAGGTTAATAGTGTTTCACTACTCTTCTTGCTTAGCCTAAGAAATATAAAAAGAAAAATGTTTTCTGAAAATACTCATACCGAATGATTATGATATTATGAAGGATTTCAGTTTATTAAGGTGTACATTTATTTTAAAAATCTCAGTACTTTAACAACAGCTAGTGGACATTACTGTGTAAAAAGTCAGTGTCTTGTATTTCATGAGCTTTACTTGAATTTAACTAAGAAACATGTAGTGTCTTTATTATTACTAAAAGATATGACAAGAAAAGTCTTAGGTACTCAGTCAGCTCTTCCTTTTCTTTTCAACCAAAGAAGATGGTGTCGAAATATTGTTAAAGTTTATCTTCCATTTTTTCTCCCTCCCTTTTGAATAGCCTCCTCTTAGACAATGAGCGCTGGAAGCAAGCTGATGTTCCTGCAGAATTTCAGGATCTTGTTGATTCTATATCAGATGGAAAGATTGCTTTACCTGAAAAAAAGTCAGGGGGTATGTGTATTCTTTCACATACTTTCTTCTGATTTTATATTGTTTATTCATTTTGTAGGAATGTTTAACATTTCTTTAATTGACAATGCCTCTTGAAAAGCCTAGAACTAATAATGCCAGCTTAGTTAGTAATTGACTGGAAAAGTTATCTGTGGTAATTTGTAATAATAATTTCAGGTATTTATTGAATGTTAACCATATGCCATACACCGGGCCAGGTGCTTTTACATGCATTATTCCAGTTTATCCACACAACAATTTATGATGAAAATGCTATTGTTAACCTTATTTAGCAGTGAGGAGGCATGAGGCTTCTAGGGGTTAAGGAATTTTGTACAAATGATGAGCTGAGATTTGAAACCGGTTTTATATAACTTCATGGCTTTACTATACCTTGTTGTTTAAAGACATGTATTCATTCACTGAACACTAGTAAGCTTCTACTGTGTGTCAGATACTGAGATGAGATAACAGTTATAATACACCTTGAAAAGGGCTAAGTCTAGGGGTGCCTGGGTAGCTCAGTTGTTTAAGCGACTGCCTTTGGCTCGGGTCGTGATCCTGGGGTCTGGGATTCAAGCCCCGTATCAGGCTCCTTGCTTGGTGGGGGGCCTGCTTCTCCCTCTCCTTCTATCTGCTATCCCACCTGCTTGTGCTGTCTTTCTGCCAGATAAATAAATAAATAATCTTTTTTTTAAAAAAGGGCTAAGTCTAATGAAAAAAAATGTGGATTAACAATCACAAGTAATACAGTAGTGATAGGATAGAGAAAACCAAAATGTAAAGAACTCTAGAAAAAGAAAACTATAAAGGAGACTCAAAAGGAAGGGCCAGAGAGGTAGGAGGAAATCCAGAAGAACATGGAAGTAAAAAAAATTGATTTCAAGAAGAGAATTGTTATTGGTATCAAATATGTCTTAGGTTTCATGTGAAAGAAATGCAATGGCTAGAAGATACTTTTGTATGCCAGTTAAATTATAGCTGTCATGTGATAATAATGTAAACTTATATACAACTTACCCTGTAATACCAGATTTGAAATTATAAAATTGTCAAATGATTTTTTGAAAGTTTCTTTTTAATTTTAGGTAGACTCCATGCCCAACATGGGGCTTGAACTCATGACCCTGAGATGAAGAGTCTCATGTTCTACTGACTGAGCCCAGCCACCCAGGCTCCTCAATTATCAATTATTTTTAATGGAGGAGGCAGATGCATTTTCAAATTTTGTACATTTAATAAAAGTTTAATATTTTTACATAGAAGCATTTTTAAATTGTGTATTTCACATTTACACAAAATGCCACTGCACTACAAGAGAAAGACTGACTAAAATACAAATAGTGACCACTAGTTTGACATGTAGGAGATCATTTGCAATTTTAGTGATTCAGTAGAGTGACAGAGTCATATTTTAGTCAATACTAAGTAACTTGAAACATGAGGACTGTTAAATGTAGCCTCCTTTTTTGACAGGTTTGGTTGTGAAAGGGAAGTAGGTGATGAAGTAGCTCTAGAGACCTAAGAGAATAATTAGATTATTACTTTAATCCACTCAAGGAATTAAGAGTTTTAAGGTAGGAAAAACTGAATTATGTTTTTACTTTAGCAGAAAGAGGAAGAAGATTAAAGAGGAGTGACATGGACTGATTGTGAGGCAGGGCCCCTGGAATTAAGCCCAGAGTTGAGGTGAAAGGCTTTCTCTTCTAACATGGTGACTAGAGTGGAGGGGTTAGGGACAGGTGTAAAATGGAGTAATTCATATAGGGCAGAGAGAAGAATTGAATGAATTAAGTAAATTTCTGTTGCCTTGTAACTATTTTTTAGTAGGTGACAGTGTTGGGTGGTGGTCACAATCCTGTAATTACATTTTAGCAAAACAAAAATATTCAAGTAGCAGAGATTAAAATAAAAATAAAACCAATTATTTTAAATCACAAGTTTAAAATTACAAGATTTAGTTCTCATTTACTCTTTCAGGCTACAGTTGATGACTTCCCACTTTTTGAGGTGCTCTGCTAGATGTCTATAACATGTTTTCTGTCCTTGAACAGTTCAAAGTCTTAAAATCCACGGTCATACAGACATAACAATTTTTGGATTAAAATGATATAGAGTGATTGAATTAACTTTTTTTGTGTGTATGAAGTGAACTACTTATTTGCACTTTCTCTTTGGAGGATGCTGACAATAAGAGGTTTCTTTTATCCACCCTATTCAGTCCCAGTCTTTTTTTTCCTCTGAACGAGAAGAATGTACATGCTATTAAAAGTCCATCAACATTTTACTAGTTCTTACCAAATTAAGGATTCTTGGTTATTATTCATTCATCCACCACCCATTAATGAGTTTCTAGGTTTTTTGGCTAGGCATGGGGAAATGAAGGTTAATGGTAGCAATTAATATTAATTGGATACTTACTTGATGATGGACAATTTGTTCTAAGCACTTTACATTGTTACCCATTTATAGGTCCATGAACTAGATACCATTAGTATTCCCATCTAAAAAATACGGAAACTGAGACACAAACAGATTAGACAATTTACGTAAGGTTACAGAGCTAGGAAGTGGTAGACGTGGGCTCCAAATTAAGGCTGACTGACTTTAGGACTCTCTACACTACTGTGCTCTGCCAATTCTCTCTGCAATATGGAGAATTGATTAAGACACAATCCCTGTCCTCAAAAATTTAATCTGACATACAGAATGAGTTATGTTTAGAAATTGTATCACACTGAATTTTTTGCCTTGATAGAAATGAGGAAGTAGATATTTAATGTCAAGTCAAAGGGATTTGAAGCTTAGGGAAACCTGATGACTTGCCCGTGATAATCTAATTGATTTGGCTGATTCAGGGCAAACAGTAATCCAGTCTACTGTTATTTTTACTTCAACATACTGAATTTTGTTTTATAATGATAAATGCCAAATGCTGAAAATAAAATAATTTCTGGATTAAAATATTGAAAACATATTGTGTATAGGGGCACCTGGGTGGCTGAGTTCGTTAAGCATCTGTTTTTATTTGGCTCATGTCATGAACCCAGAGTCCTGGGATCGAGTTCCACCTTGGGCTCCCTGCTCATATGAGAGCCTGCTTCTTCTCCCTTTCCCTCTGCCAGCCACTCTGCCTAATTGTGCTCTCTCTCTGCCAAAGAAATAAATGAAATCTTTTAAAAAAAAATCTCCACTGAATATAGGAATTAGCTTGTATTCTGAGAATTATAATAATGACAACCAGTTGAAATTCTAGTTCTGACTTTCCAGACTAATATTTTTTTCCTATACTACTTACTGATCACCTACCATGTACCAGACCTAGGATAGGCAGTTTGTAGTCATGATCTCTGTTGTTAACAACAGCAGTGAGGTGACAGATACTGTTATCCATGTTTGATGGACACAGATGTTGAGACTAAAAGAAGTTAATAGTTGACACAAGGTCATGCATCCAATAACTGACAGTACTAGAACTCAAATCCACATTTCTCTGATTCCAAACCCAGTATACTTTAATTCTCTGCCAAATTGCTTCCCAAAAGTAGATACTTATTTTCAGGAATAAGATAGTCTCAGGCCTTACCAGGCCCTAAATTGGGCCCTAAGATCTTCTTCAGTTTTTTTCTAGTTGAAATTTTTTCCTCTAATAATTTGTTTCATCTTGTTCCTGTGTCTCTCTTGGTTATTTGTTTTACTCTCCAGCTACAGAAGAAAGGAAACCAGCTGAAGTTCTCGTTGTTGAGGGACAACAGTATGCTGTCGTTGGGTGAGTGACACATTTTTCTTTATTAGTTGAGTCAGTTATTTAAAACATAGGTCTTCTTGTTCCTGCTTGATATGAATTGGAAATTTTAGATTGACAATTTTAAATTTTACAAATAATTATGATTCTTTCCTTAGCCACTCTTTATCTTGTTATTCTTGCTTGATGGCATTATCTGGCTTTCTGGCTCTTCAGGCAAAAAGACTGCTCCCAAAAAAACACAACTCCCTGGCTAAGAGGAGAATATTTTATCTTCTGAGAGAAGATTAGAAAAGATAAGCATTGGACCTCTACCCAGTAAAGCAGACGCTAGAAGTATGCATAGAGAGTAATATACGGTGACAGTTAAGCTGTTACAGGGGCCAGACACTTACTTTCTTGAATCACTACTTCCTGATATCCTTCAGATTATAAAACATTATTTTACATGGATCACTCATTTCTGAGCATCTCATTGAACATGGATGTCCCATAATGAATGACTCTACTCACCTTAATCTCAATCTTATTTAACCTCCCAGTAGTGTTTCTTTTCAATTTATGACATGTTCAGCTAATGAGCTGCTAACTTTCTCAGGAGAACCTTTTGTAACTTACCAATAAATTTTTTAGGAGATACCATTGTTCTTTGAAGCCACAGTTTCTCTTTCATCTCACTAAGAAAATCAAGACTACGTTCCCATCATTAATTCAATAGTTATGATTGAGCACCTACTATATAATCAGAAGCACTGGGTAGGCTTTTTGTCAGTGTTTTGGCAAGGAATGGGACACCTGCATTATGTATTTTTTAGGGAGGGAGGGGCAGAAGGAGAGGGAGAGAGAGAATCCTGAGCAGGCTTCACGCCCCAGCATACCTGCCTTATTGAAGAGGCTTAATAGGAATGCCACGTAGAGAGTGATGTGCCAAAGCACCAAACTTAAGGAAGTATCATTCTTGGTGCCATGCAGTGCTGACCCTGTAGTTGCATGGCCCTGAAAATGAGTGGCTCCTTCATTTTGCACCCGAGGAATCTGTCTTGCCTCACTTTAGTCCCTACTCTGCTGCATTTATAGGTAAAACACATAAGTTCACAGTTACAAGGTCAGTATTGATTTTTATGTGTTATATCATTTTAACCTTCTTGTTTTGACTTCCTCTTGGGTCATCTTTCTTTTTTTATAGAACTGTATTACTGTTGATAAGAATTATCCTTGAATATTGCCAGTGTGTGGACAATATCCCATCTGTTACTACTGACATGCTTACTCGTCTGTCAGATTTATTGAAGGTGTGTATGATTTCACTCTGTGATGGAAAAATAGTTGAAAGAAGTAATTCATTAGGGTATGACCAGTCTTCAAACTAAGACATTTCAAGGTTAAGTTATCTTTAAGACATTAATTTTGTGACATTTAATTGTGGTTGAATCACAACATGTTACTAGAAGAAGGCCGCCTGCTTCCTTCTCACTTTTAGTGATTCCTCATTATACCCATAGAGTTGTTAATGACATTGGAGACAGGAGATGATTTGTTCGTTAGGTGCTGAACATGACTGAGGCCACTTAGGTCAAAAAACCTGGACTGGTTTCAAATGTGCATGGAAGGAATTCACTGAACTTTAGGAATTCATCTCACTAAGGTTAGAGATTTTTCTTAAATCATTCTTTCAGAACCATTGATGTAAAATGAAAATGTGGTGATAATTTTATTCAGCCATTTCATTTTAACAGGTATTTTTAACTGCTAGCATAAAGAAAAGGCTTTTTTCCAAATGTCTAATCAGTTAATTCTGCCCCCAAATTGAGTTGTCATATTTTAGTCCAGAAAGATTTTGTTACCCTTTTGAAAATAGGACCTTCCAGTATGAATGACTGAAACTGAAATTGTTTTTTTATGAAAGTATAATTAACATATAGTATATTGTTTCAGTGAAACTGAACTAGTTTTATGAGTGCAGATTAAAGATTAACTTCCGAGCAATTATTTTTTAGAATTTCACTTTTTTCCCACCAGACAATAAATATTAACATCATCCCTTTTTCTGTCATTACATAAATAGGTCCTAATTTCTCCTACTAGAAAATCCATTGGTTCTTGAATGAGAGGAAAGAGGAATGTATTTTTAGAACTGTAGACACATTGCCAGCATACATAGAATAATTTTTAATAAATTGTTGGGCTTTTTTTTCTCCTTCCTTTGTTAGTACTTCAATTCAAGAAGTTGCCAGTTAGTTCTCGGAGCTGGTGCACTGCAAGTTGTTGGACTAAAAACAATAACTACAAAAAATTTGGGTATGGATTCTTGCTTTTAATTCACATGCTGAGATTTTACAGTGAGATCGCATTCCTTGTGTTTTTATTATACCTGATGTTCTTATCACTCTAATTAAAAGCTCTAAAAGTAGCAAATGTGCTTCACTCTTCTATGTATTACCATAACTGAAAAAATTAACTTCTGGGGAAATGTTAGGAAGAATTTCCACTCTAACAAATACAAGTTATTTGGAAGTTGCACCACTATAGAAAATGTTAAGATGTAATAAGTATGAGGTGCTTTGAGGTGAAAGGAATCTGAATGTCAGAAGAGAATCAGTTGTTCCCTTAGCTTCCTCATGTCAGTAATACCAACAACTTGAGTTCATTGGGAAAAGCAGCATGTTTGCTACATTATTCTGTACCAAATAATTTTTTAAAAAAGATTTTTATTTATTTGAGAGAGAGCACTCAAGCAGGAAGGGGCAGAGAGGGAGAGAGAAAGAATCTGAAGCAAACTCTGCACTGAGCACGGAGCCCAGTGTGGGGCTCAACCACAACCATGAGATCATGACCTGAGCCAAAACCAGGAGTCAGACACCCAACTGACTGAGACAGCCAGGCACTCCCCAAATTATTTTCTTAACCGAAGTGAAATAATGTTGCTTTCTGCTGTGTCTTCTTCATTGATGAAATAAACTGTAGGAAACTAATTGACATTTTTTGTTTAATTTGATATTTAAGCTCAACTAATACCGTTTTTTGTTTCTCCCTGATATATTCCCTTCCTGGATCTTCAGCTCTTTCATCACGTTGTTTGCAGTTAATTGTGCACTACATTCCTGTGATCAGGGCTCATTTTGAAGCTCGACTGCAGCCTAAGCAGTATAGCATGCTTAGGCATTTTGATCATATCACTAAGGTACTTTTCCTTAGATTTTCTACTGGAGTTTCATAATTGCTAAGTATTTTTTAGATGTGTCCCAGGGACTTTAAAATATAATGTTCTTTCTCATTACAGGACTACCATGACCACATTGCTGAAATATCAGCCAAGCTTGTAGCGATAATGGATAGCTTATTTGACAAGCTATTATCTAAGGTAAATGATTTATGGAAATTATTAGGCATTGTTTAAAGGCATTGTGCCTTTTCGCAGTTGTCTAACCAGTCAAATTCAGGGTTTAAAAAAACTCAGTCAAAATCAGGGCTTAGAAAAACTCAATAAAATGTTCAGATTGCCCAAATAATGGATAATATATCCTAAGGGGACTGGAAGGGGGCAGGAGGGAGATTATTTTAAGAATGAAAGAAACCCTATGCAGAAGTAATTTTATATGAGCTGCATCGACAAGTATGTGCCTTCTTCAAAGTAGGTTTTTGTCTGAAAGTCTTCCAGAGACAGAATCAAGAGAAAAAAGATCAAAATAGATAAAAAAGTAAATAAATTATTTGTGGTAAGGTATGTTCTTTATTTTCCAGACTGTAATGGCAGTCTGAGGTGCTCCATTATTTCCCTCATAGATAATCAGTTTCAGTATCTGTTTCCTGATTGCTTTCTATTCTGAATGGATCATTAAAAGAAGCAAGGTTTCCAGTGAATCCTCTATTACACTGGAGAGTAACTTTAGAAAAATGTCACTTTATCAGACATAGTCACTTTTGCCCTGTCCCCTACTCTTTTCATTCCCTACGTTCAACACCTATCATAGGAAGAAAGCAGAAATTTCATAACTTGGAATTTTGGAGGTTTATTTAGTTTATATGTACATGCTTGAGAGTATATTTAGGGTAATCATCAACCCAGGCACTTTGGTATGCTTTTCTGCTGCTTGCATTCTTCAGGATTCTGAGATGGCAGGAGCAACAGGCACATGAAAATCATAAAAGTGCAAGGTGAAGCAGTACCCATTCACAGAGATTAGATGTGTGCTTGTATCTTTGAAGATGACAGTGAGGAAAGAGTCCTTGGAAAGTAAGATTGCATTTGTTTAATCGTTCTCAAATGTTTTGGTCACAGGACCTCTTTATACTTAAAAATAATTGCAGATGCCAAAGAACTTTTATTCATGCAAATTTTACCTATCAGTAAGTACCATACTAGAAATGAAAACTAAGAAAAATTTAAAACACAAGAACACACAAACACATGGCCGTCAGAACGATGACATTGTTGAAAGTCATTTGAAAATCTCCATTCTTTAAACATGAGAGAATGAATGTGAAAAATAACAGTTTAGTAGTATTATGAAAATGTTTTTACTTCACAGATTCCCACAAACTCTCTGACTCCCAGGTGTCCCCACATAACACTTTGAGAATGTCGGGTGTAGTTGATACATAACATAGATATTTTATGCTTTTAAGAAGCTTAAGGAATTTATATTTGTGTGCAGACATACCTATATAATGCTGAACCTGTTTAAATTAGTTTCCAGTTTTGTATGGAGAAAAATGGTTGTTTAGGAATTCTCTAGTTTTATGGTTGCCAAGTACAAACTAAATTCAAAAACCATACTGTTACCCCAGTTTTCCTTTTTGATACATGGCATTCTTCTGTCTACCAGAAGTTAATAAATAATACACTCTGACTACTCTAAAGGAGTTTGCCATCTATTACAGGAGGGGAGGTGGTCAGGGGATGGGTTAAATGGTTTCTGGGGATTAAGGAGGGCACTTGTGATGAGCCACAGGTCTTGTATGTAAGTGATGAATCACTAAATTCTACACCTGAAACTAATATTAGACTGTATGTTAACTAATGGAATTTAAATAAAGATTTGGAGAAAAGTTATGAGTTAATTTTTAAGGAAAGAAGTTTACCAGGGCGCCTGGGTGGCTCAGTCAGTTAAGCATCCACCTTCGGCGCAGGTCAGGGTCCTGGGATCGAGTCCCACATCAGGCTCCCTGCTTAGCAGGGAGTCTGCTTCTCCCTCTCCTTTTGCCTGCTGCTCTGCCTACCTGTGCTCTCTATCTCTTTGTCAAATAAATAAATAAAATCTTTAAAAAAAGAGAGAGAGAAAGAAAAGTTTACCATCCAACAAGGCAGAGGGCTGTAAATACCTAATAGTGTCAAATAAGGTAAATGTTAAATAGTGGAACTAGTAATAAGCTCTGGAGTATAATGAAGCAAAACCCAAAAAGTGCCAGTACTCTTAAATCCGTGATTTATTCTGTGGGGTTTTTGTTGTTGTTGTTGGTTGTTTATTTGGTTTACCAAGAATTGGGACTGTGGCTTGAGTTTTTCCTGTGACAGAATTTTATTTAATGTATTTATTGGTAAAGAAAAAGAATTATTTAATGAGCTTTCCATGTATTTATCACCTATATATAACAGTCACATTTTGTTTTTTTTGCTAAAATATTTTTTAATTTTTTTAAGATTTATTTATCTTAGAGAGCACTACCAGGGTGGGTGGAGGAACAGAGGAGAGAATCTCAAGCAGACTTCCTGCTGTGCACAGAGCTGGATATGCAGGGCTCGATTTCACAACCCTAAATCATGACCTGAGCCAAAATCAGGAGTTGGATACCTAACCTACTGAGCCAGCGTGTTACCCCGTAAAATATTTTATAATAAAAGTGAAGCATATGATATTTCAGCCCTGGATAATTCAGTTATGTATGTCCAAAAACTGATACTTTCTTACATATTCATGCTACCAAATCATACTTAACAAAATTAACAATAATTCATTAATATCATCTAATGTTTATTCCTATTTAAAATTTATCAATTGTCCCAAAATGTTAATAACTTGTTTGAACAAGGGTTTCTATAGTTTACATACTGCATTTAGTTATTATGTGTCTTAAGTCTTACAAACTTTAAATATACTCCTCCCCATTATTTTTAATGTCAAGAATGTGCCTAGTCTTTGCAACTTAGTATTTTCACTACCATATTCCTACTGAGACTTCAGTTACCTTGACCTATTACATTCTCCCAGTTAACAAGTCTCTGTTTGCCACTCTGAAAGCCCTAGTTGCTTTCATGGGTTACCCAGGAGTTTAGCTCTGTTTTTAATTCATCCCAGGATAGCAGACAGTGTTTGGTTTGGGTTAGCCTCTTAATTTTAGCTTTTTATTTTCTTACCTGAAAATTTAATCTGGAGAAAGAAGGATAACACAATAATACAGGCTGATTCTAAAAAGCTAATAAGTGATGGTACCATTGCTTGGATAGAATGAAGCATAAACATCTAATTATACTGGCTAAACTAATGTCCCAGCCATCATTTATTCATGCATTCCTTCCTTCCTTCATTCATTCAGGAAATTAAATTGTGTTAGGTAACCGGGATACATAAAGTGAAGAAGTCTTTATTATTGCCCCTCAAATAGTAAACTATCTAATAATAAAATTATATCAATAATTATAACAGAAGGTAGAATATGTAAAGAGCCTAAATAAGGAATCTGTTTCATGCTATTAGAGCTTTAATGTGTTGGAAGAGCTGCTAGCCACCTGAGGAGGGAGATCTGGGAAAATTTTATGGATGAGGCATGCATGTAAGTCTTGCTTTTAAAGATAGGCATGGTTAGGGCAATCAAAATTGAGGTAAAGAGGTGCTTTGAGGTAACAGCATTGTAGGTAGGAATCATAAGGAGGAAGATTAGTGTCAGGGATTTGGAGTCAGGTAGACCTAAGTTCATGTTTGTCCCAGATTAGCCATTAAAGCACCTTGGGCAAATTAATCTCCTTAAACCTCAGTTTCTATCTTTAAGTGGGGGAAAATAATAGAGCCTTATAAAATTGTAGTGAGGATTAGTGAGATAATATTTATGTGGAGTGCTTTTCTTTTACCATATGTCTGACTATAGCAAGTTTCCAGACTGCTAATGCTTTTGCTGTTATTGTTAAAAATAACAGAGGTAAGTTATTCCGTATAGCTAATGTATTAGAGTGGTTGGACTGAGGAATGGGAGATATGTTGGAAAGACAGTGAAGAGTTTTTGCTACCAGTGGAAAGCTGATGGATTTAAGTCCAGTTTATGGAGGTGTAATTTATGTTCAGTAAGGTTTACCCTTTCTAAATACCTAGTTTGATAACTTTAACCTATGTGGTAGTAGAACTACCACAATCAAGATATAGAATAGTTCCATCACTGTTAAACATTCCCTCAGGCACTTTTGCAGTCACTTCTCTCCCTACATCCCAAACCTTGACAACCACTGATCTGTTTTTCATCTGCTGTTGTAAAAATTCATGTACACATCTATATGTGGGCACATGTTCCATTTCTTTTGTGTAAATACCTTGGATAAGATTGATGGTTGTATAGAAGTGTAAAATTTCATGATATCTTTATTAAAAAAACTGCCACATTTTTTCCCAAAGTGAGTATACCACTTTTTTTCCCTACTTGTGGTATATGAGAGTTCTAGGGGCTCTTCATCCTCACCAGCACTTTCTATTGTATGTCTGTTTGTTTTTTAAAATTAGTATTCTTGGGGTGCCTGGGTGGCTCAGTGGGTTAAAACCTCTGCCTTCAGCTCAGGTCATGATCTCAGGGTCCTGGGATCGAGCCCCACATCAGGCTCTCTGCTCGGCAGGGAGTCTGCTTCCTCCTCTCTCTCTCTCTGCCGCCTCTCTACCTACTTGTGATTTCTCTCTTTGTCAAATAAATTAAATCTTAAAATTAGTACTCTAGTAGGTCTGTAAGGAGTGATAACTCATTGTGGTTTTAGTTTACATAGTAACTTATATGTTGAGTATCTTCTCATGTATTGGTTTTCACCTGTGTCTTTTCTTTGGTAGCATGTTCAGACTTTTGGCTAATTTTTAAAAATTGGGTTATTGAGTTGTGAGAGTTCTCTATATATTCTAGATACAAGTCCTTTATCAAACATATGTTTCATAAGTATTTTCTTCCAGTCTGTCACTTATCTTTTCATTTTCTTAACAGTGTCATAGAAAGAACAGTTTTAAATTTTGATGAGTTCCAGTTTATCATTTTTTCTTTTATTGTTCATGCTTCTTGTTGTCCTGTCCTAAGAAATTTTTGTATAACCCATGTTACAAAGATGATTCTGTGTTTTCTTCTGAAGGGTTTATTACTTCAAGTTTTATATGTATATCTGTGATCCATTTCTAGTTGATTTTTAGAGTATGAGTTAGTGTTCTTTCTTCTGGATAGTTCCAGAACCTTTTTTTGAAAAGACTGTCCTTTCTCCATTGGCACTTTTGTTGAAAATCAATTGACTCTTTTCCTGTGGGTCTATTTTCCGATGCTCTATTCTGTCCCATTGGTCTATAAGTCTATCTTAGACCAGTGCCATGTCTTAATGTCTTAACTGCTGTAGCATTATTAAAAGTCTTGAAATCAGGTAAATCCTTGGATGTTAAGCCTTCTCAGTGTTCCAACCCCTCCCCCAGTGGTAGCCAACCTCTACTTTGATTGGTTTTTTGATCCTGGGCTTAAAGGTATTTTTTTGTTTCTATTCCTCACAGCCCTGGGAACAAAGAATTTGGTGCCCTTTCTCTGTGACTTTAGGCTTTTGCTTTAAGAGGAGGGTGCACGGAAGTGGGCAGTTCTTGTTCCTTTTCTCTAGTGGTGGCCAGTCGCCTCCTGTTTGTCTGTGAGAGTGATTCTCTGGTCTCCAGTTCTGACCCCAGTATTGTTTTTGAGGACCTTTTGGATACCCATGGAGGAGAACTTGTGAGTGAGCGCATACTTCCCTTGTGGCCAGTGTTCTCATTTATTGTAAATATATAGTAGTCCATAATTGGCCCATGGGAATTTGTTAAAATGTTTGTTGTTTTCTTTCTATTTGTTTCTGTGGTAGTCACCTCTTCTTCCTATGCTCTGCCAAAGTGAGACAGTTCCTGTGTCCCATCTCTCCTCAGTGGGGCTTGTCACTCTTTGGAATTAGTTCCTTTGTTTCCTGGGACCTCTGTTGTCAGATGGGTTCAAGAAAAGTTTGGATTTTGTAAGTTATTACAGTTTTTTTCTTGTGGTGAGGGTAGTAGAATAGTCTTTTACAGCTTTTAAAATTTTAAACAGAAGTAGAACCCAAAAGTTTTTAAAATAACAAATCATAGGATTAGAATTGTGCTTTAGTAGTATTTATCAGATAGTATATAGAATGAATTTGAGGTGATATGGCATGTCCTCTGTTTGGAATACTTTCACTTAATTTTTTTCATTTGAAGACTCAGCAGTCCAGGTGTGCTGCTCGGGAAGCCATCTGTGCTGTTGCCTAAATGTCTTCACCCATGTTTTTGGAGCATGCAGTGCCCACTTTCTGGAATACCAGCCAGCTTTTAGGCTGTAAGCTCCCCAGAGCGCTCAGTCTCTGATTCATCTTTGTACACTCCAGTTAGCGTAGCATCTGACACATCATTCAGTCGTACACATTCACATACATACATACACACACTCATATACCTATATACCTATGTACATATTTACACACATATATGTACATATATATACCTATATACTTAATAGTTACATGTGTGTATATATGCAAAATACACACATCTAAGAAAATATGTATCCAGAGTTTATTGTGTACCAGGCAGTTTTATTAAATGTTTGTTGACCTTATATCTGGATTCATTAAAATGTGACTTTTTTTTTTTAAGATTTTATTTATTTATTTGACAGACAGAAATCACAAGTAGGCAGAGAGGCAGGCACAGAGAGAGGGAGAGGCAGGCTCCCTGCTGAGCAGAGAGCCCGATGCGGGGCTTGATCCCAGGACCCTGGGATCATGACCTGAGCAGAAGGCAGAGGCTTTAACCCACTGAGCCACCCAGGCGCCCCAAAATGTGACCTTTTTTCAGATGAGAAGTATTGAAGATCTCACCTCAGGCAGTGTTTCTCAGCTGAGACAGTTTTGTCCCCTGAGGACATTCAGAAGTGTTGGAAACATTTTTGGTCATCACAGTTTGGGAAGTGGAATGATATTGGTAGCTAGTGAGTAGAGGTCAGGAATGCTACTGAACATCCTATAATACACAGGATAGCCCTCCCAACAAAGAACGAGATAGCCCAGAATGTTGGTAGTTAGAGGATGAGAAACTCTGACCTAGAGTACTAACTTGCAAAATAATCTGAAAATACATTGATGGCACTTAGTCACTGATTCACCACAAGGAACCAAGGATAAGGAGGAATAAAAACTGAGGTGAAAATTTCCAGTCTGTGAGCAGGAGGATTGTAATACCAGCAGTAGTAATGGAAACAGGAAGGAGGAGCAGGTTTGGAAAATGTTCATGATAAACTCAGTTATGGCATGGAACATTTAGGAGATGTGTGACTAAAATTTAATGAAGTGTTTCAGGGCTAGAGATACATTAGAAGTTGTTAGATTGAGATTGATAAACGAAAAAGGGGATAATCAGGGAATCAAGATTAAAGAAGCTTTTGCACTTAGGAGACAGGATACAGGAGAGGAAAGTCAGGAAGGGAGGAAACTCAGTAAAACACTACATTATCTGAGGACAAAGGACAGAGCAATGAGGAAGGAGAACTAGGAAAGTTACTAAATTTGGAAGTTAGGATGCTTTAGTGATTTTTGTGTTAATAGTGGAGGCAGGTGGTTTGGGTAGTAGCTAGAACCAGATTTTAAGGGTTGAGAATAAAAAAGTACAGTATCAAGTTTTGGTGCCTGAAGAAATAATGATGGGAGGGTAAAATGGAAAGAATAGTATCTTTAGGGCAGGCAGGGGTGAAGGAAAGTTTAGAGGCTATACTAGTTACCTAGAGCTGCTATAACAAATTACCAAAGGCTGAGTGGCTTTAAAACCACAGAAATGTATTCTCTCATAATTCTGGAGGCAGAAGTCATGATTCAAAGTGTTGTTAACCATGCTCCCTCTGAAGGCTCTAGCAAGGAGTCTTTCCTGCCTCTTCTTGGCTTGTGGTGCTTGCTGTCAGTTGTTGGCATTCTTTGGCTTGTTAACGTGTCATTCCGATTTCTGCCTCTGTCTTCACGTGGCCATTTTCCTTCTCTGCATCTATGTCTAAATTTCCTTTTTCTTTCTTTTATAAAGACAATACAGTCAATGGATTTAGGGCCCACTCTAATCTCGTATGACCTTTTAAGTTTCTAAGTGAACATGAATTTTGGGGGTACTATTCATCCCAGTATTTAAGATATGGGGATGTTACCATAATGAGATAACTACTTCATACCCACTAAGATGCCTAAATAAAAAAGGCAGATAGTAACCAGTGTTGGTTGAGGATATGGAGAAATTGGATCCCTCATATACTGCTGAGTAGGACTGTAAAGTGATATAGCTACTTTGGAAAAAATTTTGGTATTTTGTCAAAAGATTAAAGTTACCATATGACCCAGTAATTTCACTTCTGGGTATACACCCAAAAGAATTGAAAACCACTTGTCCACACAAAAACGAGTGTTCATGGCATTATTATTCATAATAGCCAAAAAGTGGAAAGAACCCAAATGTCCATCAGTTGATGATTGGATAAATTATGGTATATTCATACAATGGAATATCATGCAACCCTAAGAAGGATGAAGTTTCAATGCATGTTAATAATGTGGATGAATCTAGAAAGCATTATGCTAAGTGAAAGAAGCCAGTCACAAAAAGCCACATATTGTAGGATTACATTTATGGAGATTAGTGGTTGCCAGGAGCTGGGGGGAGGGGTTGGGGGAGTGACTGCTAATGGTTATGGGTTTCTTTTGAGGTGATGAAAATGTTCAGAAATTAATGATGATGGTTGTATAACTATGAGTTTATTAAAAACCAGCTAATTGAACACTTTCAACAGATGACCCTTTTATGGTATGTGAATCATATCTTAAAGCTGTTATTAACAAAAAAGATAAGGATGTTTTATATATTTCTAGGCTGGAGAAAGGTAAAATCTATGTGGTCACAAGTTTGCTTATTTTGGTCCCAGTCACATGGTGACTTCTGCATAGTTCTGCTAAGAGCAGTATATTGGAACTCATCCTTTTAATAAGCTATATAAGATTAGTACATTAAATTATTTAGCCCAGATTTATCTTATAAATAAAAATAGTTTATAATTTATGAATTATAAAATATGAACCAAAGATGGTTATCTGAATGATACTAGTATTTTATCCCAAATGTAAAGATAGTAAAATGAATTTACCTAAGTTTAAATTTTCAGTATAGGTCATTCTGAAAAAGGCTTCCTCTACCATAGTTAGGACAAATATGATTACTAAAAGAAAATTTTAATTCTACCAGAGTCCTGTTGATTTGATATGATCATGTTGACACATTCTGAAAATCATGCTTAAAAAATAATCTGTTAATATGGAGGGTCTCCTTGAAAGATTCAACATTGTATATTGAGACAGATTGGTAGCTAACATTTTTTGTGTACTTACTTTGTATCAGGCACTGTTTTGTGTTAAGTCCTTACAGCAAGGCCTTTGAGATATAGAGCAATGAAGTAACTTGCCCAGTATCACATAGCTAAGACTCTGAAGGGCTGGGATTTGTATCCAAACAGTCTGTCTTAAAAGAAGCAGCCTGTGTTCTTAGCCACTAAATTTTGCTGGATTCCTCAAAGTAGATTAGGATAATTAATGAAAAGTTCTTTAAGATTTGCATGAGTGGCATAGATCATAGTTGAAATGTAAGCTTCAACTGTATTAGAGTTAGGCATGTAAGGGCTGAAAACATATGTCTGAGGGAACAATGGGGACAGTAAACAATCCAGAGGACATGAATATAATTCTCATTATTTTTCCCTGCCAGTATGAGGTGAAAGCTCCCGTTCCTTCTGCCTGTTTCAGGAATATTTGTAAGCAAATGGCAAAAATGCATGAAGCTATATTTGATCTTCTTCCAGAAGAACAAACACAAGTGAGTAGTAATTCCCAACACTATATTTCTATATATAACATATGCATGCAGAATTGGAATGTTTTTACATACTTTTCGTACAATTAAGCCTAGTTCTTATTCCAATATGATTATTTTTTTCAGCTGTTACATTGACCTGTGGAATATGGGTAAAATTTCTTGATTTCAAAGTGCCTCTAGCTCCAATAGGCCAAAGCGATAACTGCTCTGCTCTATGTCAGCAGTTGTAAAAAGCAGATTTTTCATTTGGACATTGAGTATCAGAAATGCCAGATTCTACTTAGATTGTTCATTACATTATCAGTTTGAAAATCTTAGATTGTTCATTACATTATCAGTTTGAAAATCAGAGTTGGCATTTTTCTACTGTAAAATATGTTGCTGTTATAATAATCCAAATGGGATAGTGGAAGAACTAGTGATGGAATTAATGAGATGACACATGAAGTAACTCAATCAATATACTTCATTAATATTTGTTAGATCAGTGTAAGTGATCAGTAGTAGGCATAACCAAAAAAATAGCAAAATGGGTAGTCTTTGACACCTCTTACCTATGAAGTATCCACCTTTGTCCTGACTCTCTTCTCCTACATGAGTGTTACACAGAGTGCTCATCACTGTTCACCAACACTCCTACCCCACCCTGCCTTGCTTGGTTCCCCTTTCCTGGTACTTTAAAGATTCCAGTATTTCTTTTTTTTCCAATCTTCTTTACCCACCTTAGCTTGTTCCCTCTATACCAGGTTATCTCATTCAAGCCTAGTTGGAGAATGATAGTGTTAGAATACAAGACTAGTTGTACGATTGATGAATTTTCACTGGGATTTTTGGTATTCAGACAAATTTGTTACTTGAGTTTGCCTCAAATTAGTTAGGTACATGGAAGTGGTATTTGGGAGCAAAAGGTAGCTTTCTTAGTATCTCTTGCCTACTCTTTCTCCTACTGCTTTCTTTTCCCATACCACCTGACTTCCATCCTACAGTAGCTTTTACTGTTTTTCTTCATGCTTCCCTAGGTTTTCAGTAATCATACCAAAATCATGATGAAATATCATCCAACTCCTTTGAGGCTCATTAAGAATTGAGAAGGAGCTATAATATATGTAGCACCCACTGGGTCTCTTTTTTTCTTCCTCATTCTTCCTCATTACTTCCTAGTCAAGCCATCCTTCTCATTGCAAGTGTAAGATCTCCCACCTCTGACATTCTGACACTGTGGATTTGTCATATGAGTTCTAATTATGGCCAGGCCAGGGAGCTGGGCATACAGGTAGTCCATGTGTTTTTAATCTGCATCATCATTTAAAGGGAACTCTTGTCAGAGCTGGGCAAGAATTAGATTTTATGTCAGCATTGAATACTAGTAGTTCCACAAAACTTCCATAGATGACTTTATTGTATTTTTCCCTATTGAAAATCAGTGTTACTCAAAAAAATTGTTTCCAAAGATTAAATATATATAGCTTCAGGTCAGGTATTTCCCATAGAACTTTGGAGCCATTACATCAAATATCTGCATACAGGAACAACAAAATAATGTCTAGTAATTTTACCAGTTTAGAAGGATGAAAGTATCTTTGCCTCTACCATTGTGACATTTTTTCCCTATCAAATTCATATTTAATATATTGCAGAATTCTCCCATTTCTTTTTGCCTGTCTTGGTTGATCCCCTCTTATATATCCTAGAGGACTTCTAAGGGGCAGAAAAGAAGTGATAAAACATATCACTAAGGGGAAAACAAGCTTTTATCCAAAAATGTAGAAAAATTATACTAAAATAGCAACTAAATACCCCAGAGGAACTTCTTAAAAGTATATGCCAAAGCAAAGATTTTTAAAAAAATTTTTCTCCAAATAATACTGATTTGATACTGATAACTCAGATGCTTATGTCTTCTATTTCAGTAGAGCTTTAAGAAACCATTTTCTTTCTTCTCCAGATGTTATTTTTAAGAATTAATGCAAGTTATAAACTCCACTTGAAAAAGCAGTTATCTCACTTAAATGTGATAAATGATGGAGGACCTCAGAATGGGTATGTTTTCAAAATATTTTTACTGGGTGCTCCTGTACTGGATTGCTTGATTGGTTTTTATTCATTATGCTGTCCTTTTCCACTATATATCCTTTTCCACTGTGTCGGACCCCCACAATGGTAAAGTCAGCAACTTTTGGCCTTTTTTCTCTGTGGAGAGGATATCTGTATCTGCCTGTCTTTCTACATTAAAGTGTTTTATAAATGGTCCATTACTTAAAATGTCTGTTTTGAGGCACTGTGGGTCAGCACCTCCTTATGTTACCCAGTAGTCTTTCCCTATGCGGACAGGACTCAAAGTCCTACTTTGTAGTTATGTGACCATTAGAAGGTCCACTTAACTTCTGCCTTATTCATAAAATGAGAAAGATAAAATTTGCTTTAAACTCTTCCAGAGGGTCACAAAAAATAAAGTATAAGTGTATATGTCCACTTTATTGTAAGCTGTTGAACAAAATATATGTATTATTGGTGAAATAGTGTAATTATATAAGAGAAAACAAAATTTAGAATCAGAAAACTTGGGTTAAGTTCTGCTGCTTACTAGCTGTGTGACTTTAAGTAAGTCGCTTACACTCTCTGCGCTTTTATTTTCTTAAATTTGAAAATAGGGATAATGGTAAAAAGTACCATCACAAGAGTTTTGTGAGGAGCAACATAGAAAAAGATATGGGGAAAAGATTATAAAAATGCAAAAGCACTGATCATGAAGCTACATCTTATAGGATTTCCTTAGTGGTAGCTGTTTCATGGATTTTTGAGGAATAAGATATTTTATTCCCTAAGTTTCAGGCTTAAATTTCAAACTTATAGGAACAAATAAAAAAAGTATTTTGGAGTCAGAAATTGGTCCTGTACAATAAAACAAGTACACTGAATTGATTTTGCAAGAAAATTTGGAAGCTTCAGACTGCTGAATCTGTTGGCCATGCTGAATTTTTTGATGCAAAAAAATCTGATTCTTTCCCTTGATTATTACCTTGTTCTTCTCTTTCTTTTTTTAAGAATTGTTATTTTATTTCAAAATTTTCAAAGCCACAGAGAAGTTACCAGATGCCTCTCAGACACTGTTTTTTAAAAACTAGTATTTTTAAGCTCCACTCCTCTCATACATAACCTTTTCTTTTAGTCCCGTAGCTAAATCTGGATTGGTTGGTTTTTCTGACCAATAGTTCTGAAGCATCCAGGCTAACTCATTACCTGTTATTTTTTTTTGTTAATATAGCTAATTGGGGGTCTACCACCTTAGTGATCTTTATTGTCACATACTTTTAAAGACACTTAATTCTTTGTAAGTCAGTTCATGGCTCTGAGTGATCCCTTGAAATATGGAATTCCCTGAAAATTTACCTCTAGACTCTAGCCAAAGACATAGCAAACTACCTGCTTAAAAGAAATTTTTGTTCTTGGTCTGGCTTTCCCCTGCTCATGCTCTCTCTCTCAAATAAATAAAATCTAAAACAAAAACAAAACCCAAAAACCAACATTCCAAATGAAACTGAAATGTCCCTTGACCCCATTTCCAGTCACATTCTCTTTGCCCCAACCCATAATCAGTATTTTTAATAAATTTGATCTGTATTCTTTGAGTCCTTCACATTATCTCTGTATCTTAAAAAAAGTAGGTAGCACTGTTTTATAAACTTAATTTACTTATATGGCATATTGTACATATGCTGCTTACTTTTTTCTACTCAGCATTATAACTGGTTTGATATGTAGAAATTGTCTATATTTTTGACTGCTTTTTATTCTCCCACATGAAACAGCCATATTTAATATAGCCATTTTTCCAAATGATAGATTTCTAGATCATTACTTTTTCCCACTACAGTTATGCCACAGTAAAGATCTATATACATATCTAACAGTGTGACCATTTTGGGGGGGTATATATACAAGCTGATCAGAGCATGTGTACATTTTCACTCTACTAGGTATTGTGAGAATATTCTCCAAAGTGGTTGTACAATGCTGCCAGCATTTGCTGTTAGATTTTTAAATGGTTGCCAGTGGTATCTTGTTTTGATTAGCATTTCCTAATGTTTGTCATCTTTTCATCTATTTATTAGTCATTCAGGTGTTCTTATCTGACTTTTCCTGTTCATTTTCTTTGCCCATCTTTCTCTTGGGTATTATTTTTCTTGTGTTGATTTTAGATTTTTGCTTATGCCCTAATCAAACTAATCCTTTGTTAGTTATATATGTTGTAAATATCTGCTTTTATGTTAAACAATTTTCAACTTTGATAAAACTCTAGAAATATTTTTAAGTGGAGATTTATGCTGATTTTATGCTTAGTTTTTAGTGTGAGGACTTTGCCTTAGAAAGGCTTTGTTCTTTTTTGAGCTGTTGCTGTCAGTATTAGTGTACTTAACTGACCATACTATCTTTCACAAGTGTAATTTTGAATCTTTTAAAAATACCTGAAGTCGATGAGTTTTAAATGAAACATACGGTCCTTATTAAATTCTGCCATGTGATAAGAGGTAAAACATTAAGTACATAAGTCCAAAGGCATTTTATAAATTGGACTGTAGTACAAACATTGAGGGTGCTTCTAATGCCTTTGTCCCATGTACTCTAGCAATCCAGAACTTAGGTGCTCATTAAAATACTGAAGCTGGATTTCCTCTTCCCTTTTACAAACTACTAAATCAAGGTCTATTTGTTCCTTGATGGGCCAGTCCCTATTTTATATGCATGGAGCTTTAATATTTATTTATCCGAGTGTTGTTTCCTGGAATGTTCTTTCAAGTATGTGACAGCTCAGTACTCGAAATTGTGAGACTTTATTTTTTCACCTAGTGTTGCTCAATGTATCAGGTTTTGTATCTAGTAATAACATATGTATGAATCTCAGCTTTCATTTAACTCCTTTGGCTGTCACTCAGGAAACCTTATCGTTCTTTCACTTGATTTCTTTAGTCATACATGTACAGTTGATCCTTGAACAGTGCAGGGGTTGGGGGTACCCACTCCCCTTGCAGTAGAAAATCCACATGTAATTTTTGACTTTCCAAAAACCTAACTAATACCCACTGTTGACTGGAAGCCTTATCATTAACAGCAGCAGTTGATTAACACATATTTTATATGTTGTGTTGTTGTAATAAAGCTAGGGAAAAAGTTTTGAAAATCATAAAAGTACATTTCATGCTGTACCGTGTCAAAAAAAAAATCTGTAATTAGACCCGTGCATTTCAAACCCTGATGTTCAAGAGTCAACTGTATACTCTAGTGACAACTGATCAAAGAAACATCTTAATGTATTGTTCTATTTCATGCTGTTTTAAGATAAATCTGTTTTATTGGGCAGAATTATGAAACCAAGTCCAGCCTGCACTGGTTTATTCCTTTTCAAGATATTCATTGTTGAAATAGGGCACTCTATCTGATAGCAGAAATCCTACTAAGAAACATACTGACATTTGGTCCCTAGGAAATCTGAATTTTAAATAATAGTTTGGCAGAATAAGACTGACTCTATGAGCATTGCTTCTTTAATTATGCAGTAGAAAGTGAGATTAAAAATAGTTTTCTCTCCAATGTTTAGGTTGGTCACAGCAGATGTAGCTTTTTACACTGGAAATCTTCAAGCCTTAAAAGGTCTTAAAGATTTGGACCTAAATATGTCCGAGATCTGGGAACAGAAGAGGTGATGACATACTGGAAAACTGGGTAGCTCATCTGACCATGGGATATGTATGTTTATGAAGAAAATGTGGATGCCTGTGATTCAAGAACTGAACCTCGAACCCAAAGTGAACTGGGATAGGGGAGGGGGAAAAGGAAAGTATCAATGTTGGGAAACTGGGATTCAGTGGGATCTACAAGGAATGTCATTTTTATGCTTCCTTCAGTGAGGAGTAACTGATCAGGTGTCTATAACATTTTTCATTCTCTCTGGAAACAGACTCAGGTTTCTTTGGACCAAATCCAAAAGAACACATAGCTGTAACACAGCTGTAGCTGACTAGAATGCTCTGTATACTTTATATTAAAAAATGCTTTGCATTTCTTCCAGTGCAATGAAATTCATATGGTGTCCCACCTTATTTAATGATGGTACAATTTAAAATATTAAAATCTTAGTCAACCTCTGTAGAAAGTTTTCTCTATGAAAGTAAAGCTGTTTGAAAAATTATTTTTTTACAGATCTTTCTATAAAAAATAAACATCTTTTGATTGCTTGGATTTAGGAATTCAGTTTTTGTTTTAGTGACCAATGTCAAGTTTTAGGCCTTGTGTGTCGCATATTTAATCTTTCTACCACCACTGTATGTCAACTGGGTAGAGCCTTCCAGAGTAGTCTAAATACTTGAAAGTCTGATCACAGTAATAATTAAAGAGTAAGATACTGGCATTTATTTATGCAACTACTAATTTAAATACTTTTCAGAAGTGGTATATGAAAGGCTGCAGTTTGATAGCTGTATTTTTATAAAAGTATCTATGAAGGGTTGGTTTGTGGGTTTTTTTTTCCTTTTTATTTCTAGAAAATGGTAAGAATACATTTTCATATATTCTGCCTATTTATGAGTTCTCATTTTAACATTTAGATAACATATGAAATATGGCCCCCTTGGGTTGTTTTTAAAAAGTTACTTTCTTACGTGTGTAAGACCAGGGAGAAAATAGAACTTTTAAAATATAGGCTGCTGTGTTGGGGCCAGAAATATAAGGTGATGAGTAAGTTATTTAAAGATTTTATAATACCTACCTTCAAAACAACTAGAATCAGCAGCACTCTACAAATGAAAGTGCCTGTGCCTCACCTCATACCGGGAATCTTGCCTAACCCTGTCAGAGTGCCTAACCTTGTGGTGATTATGTACAATGAAATAGTCTTATTTTGTGCTCTTCCATTTCCTAAACGGAAAGCCTGTTTTCTTTATCATTACTAAGGTATGTCATTGGTTCTTAAACTGTCTTAAAATAAAGCTGTAAAAAATTACCAGACTTTATAAGGCAACTTTTTTTTTAATAGTATACAGGAAACTTTAAATTACAAGCAGCCTACTCAAAAACAAGTATGGAAAAATTAGAAAATGTAATTAATCTTTAGAGAAAAGCCACAAATTAAACTATCAGCAGAGCTGATTTGAAAGGTTATTCGTGAATATTTTCAGTCACACCAAGAATGCTTTGGGGAAAGGGAACTTTTTATAAAGTTATACCTCCACCCCATCATACTAGAGAACAAGGATGTAAAAGAAATACCTTACCTCTACCCACCCCCAATCCCTTGAGCTGGAAAAAGAAACATCACTTTATTTGTTTTAATAAATGGAGAGTGTGGAAAGCATGGCAGGCATCCCAGGCTTAGGACTAGATGAGAGGTACTAAATACCTTCAGGTTTAATTCCCTTGGAAAGAATGATGTGGTTACGTTTCTTAGAAATGCAAAAACTAGATGTGTTAGGTAACTGGCCAGTGAGTACTTAAATATTTCAAGAGCAAATCTTCCAACTGGTCCAGTAACTGTTTTGCAAGAGTAAACCATTTTTCATAAACCATTTCATAAAGTTAGCAGTGAAAGTGTACATGTGCACATGGATTGCCTCACAGCTTTATTTTTGAAATCACAAGCAATTCAAAGTGACCATCACTGAGGCCTCAGTTAAAAGATGTTCCAGTAGAGCTGCCCCAGTTTTAAGATTAAATAGTATTGCACTTTAAGATGAACTAACTTTCAGGGTCCTCTTCAAAGAAGAAAAATATTGCTTCCATCTGTGCTTTTCTTTGACTAAAAGCATATTGCAAAAAAAACTCTACTTTAAAAATTAATACCGCAGGGTACAGTAACATAGTAAAGTACCTGCCGATTTTAGAATCCTAGAGAATATTTCATTATAAGAAACTGTTTAGCCCATAATTAGTATGAAGTGTACACAGTATTTTTCATTTCAGTGGTCTAAGATACGAAGGTTCCCTGATACAATCTTGTTCTCTAATACTGCTCCAGGTGGGATGTCGATTCGGTCACCGTGATTTGCAATGATGATAACTGTTCCCTATGTGACAGGGAAGACAAAACAGAAGAGAATATATTTAAAACTGCAGCTGAAATGCAACTGATTTTCTTACAATTACCAAATTTATGTAGAACCCCATTTACAATGTAGCAGTTGTACTTATAGCAATATTAAACGTGAAAAATAACATGTTAAGGAAAATTATATAATGTGTCCCTCTAGGAATCCTGGCAGTAGTTCTAGAGACCTTGCCTCTGTATCAGAGGTGGTACTAGAAGTGAGAAGTAGACCCTGTGCCACAGCATGACTGGCCCTTTGAAAGAACTACCTGCAAGGTCACCAGCATTATCTACCTTCATAAAGATACTGAGGTGCTTGGTTTATATTTACATACAGGTTTGGGTTTTTGTTGAAGAACAGTTTACTAATATATTTTTCATGTCTTAAGTGACATATGAGACAGTATTAGCAGTAAAGTTTCATGTGCGTGTGTATATATACACACATCAGCAATAAGGTTCTCTCTCAATATATATACACATATATACAGGTCTGTACAGTTGACCCTGGAACTCATGTTTGAATGGTCTGGGTCCCACTTACATGGACTTTTTTCAATAAATACAGAACAGTACTGTAAATGATTTTCTTAAAATTTTCTTATCTCTAGCTTCCTCTATTGTAAGAATACAGTATATAATATATATGACCTACAAAATATGTTAATCAACTGTTATTAGTAAGACCTCCAGTCAACTGTTACTAGTTACTAGTAGGTACTAGTTACTAGGCTGTTATTAGTTACATTTCTGGAGAGTCAAAAGTTACACATGGGTTTCGACTACACAGTGGTCAGTCCCCCCAAACCCCAAAGTTGTTCAAGGGTCAATTGTATATATATACATATATATATATATATACACACACACACATATTTATATACATACACATGTATCTTTTTGTTTTCCCAAGATCTTCATTTAAGGAGCTTTACTAAAGGAAGAATAGGAAAACTGTTTTATCTTTGGTTCTGAGCTTTAATACTTATACCCATAGTCCTTCCTATTTCTTAGGCTAGAATGACACTCACCTGAGTACCGAAGTACTATAGTATGTGAATAAATCTCTATACTAAAGACA